>JANRMT010062799.1:3227446-3242851 GCA_026402145.1 Polypterus bichir lapradei
AAAAACTGCATTTTGTGTTTACTTGTGTTATATTTGACTAATGGTTAAATGTGTTTGATGATCAGAAACATTTTGTGTGACAAACATGCAAAAGAATAAGAAATCAGGAAGGGGCAAATAGTTTTTCACACCACTGTAGATCACAGCCGGAGTTATGCAGTAGCTCGCGCGTTTGATTGTGCGTGTGGGATGACCAGTGTATTAGAAGAGAAGAGCTCTCAGACTGGCCGTCCTGTATGTAAATCAAGTGGCAAACGCCATCGGGAGGATATATGATAGACTAACGTTTAAATTTTTTTTGTTTTTGAAGGCAACGCAATCGACCTGCACTACCTTGGCAATCTACAGGTCGATCGCGATCGACACATTGGGCACCCCTGTCTTAGAGGGGCGCCGTCCAGCCCCGTCCCTCGCTCTGGGAGGTGGGGGTGCGGTGACGGTCCTCCACTTTTCAGTTGCAGACAATTGTATGTTGCTCTCTCCAAAGTTCCATCTTTTCATTCTCTTACAGTCATATCCTCAAACCCACCCCATTTGGACAACTGTGTCTTTCAGGAAGTGTTCACCCATAAATACATAATTATGCGGCGTATGCTACGCCGCGGGTTGGTTAGTTTAGTATATTACACAATGCCGACAAAGATATCAATGACCTTTATATTTTATCAGGCGCAGTTAAAATTTGATAAACTGTGCTACAAGCTAAGAAACAAAGTCGGAGAAAACAATATTTCATCCAAGAAATCAATATTTAGTGCAAAAAAACATTTAAATAATAAGAAGTATTTTTCAAGTGATTCCCAATACTTTTGGTGGCTAAAGACATTTGTTAATGAACCCAAACTTTAATTTACTACCTAATGTTGTTGTTGGCCACGTGGTTAAACTGACATATTCTCGCATTTTTACTTTTAATCACACACACAATACATTCTGAAAACGTTTGTGTTTAGTAACTAGAAAAGATCAAAATAAATGAAGTACTTACAAGAATTTGTAATGATGATATTAAATCAGTTACGCAGACTTGCATGTTCAGGAAACCGGCTACTTGATCTTCTTCTTTCGGGTAATGACTGTTGGTAAACCACATTTGTACTCACGAGAACAAACGTTTTATGACACTCTACTAGATGAACGGATGTCAATTGACATAAATGTTTTTATATGGAAGTAAATACTAAAATACTAAATGATATTTCTGTGCACTCATGCCCAACCTGTTTTGACTTAAATGCTTCTTCCAATACCAAACAAGAAGTGTGTATTAAGGAAGAAAAAGACTATATTGTAAAACGCATGCCGATGGTTTCTATTGCGACAGTTCAGATTCATTAATGGCATTGTGGATTGCCTTAGAAAATCAACTTATAGCCAGTAATATTAGCATGGATAAATAATAATAATAATAATAATAATAATTAGGAATTACTATGTGCACTGTTCTAAATTAAAATATAATTTTTATGACATTGTGTTCTGACTACATTGAAAAATGTCACATATGCCACTTTTTAATCAATTAAGTAATGTATTTATTTTTTATTAAATTCAATAATAATTACAAATTACAGTTACACAAATTACCCAATTGCGTGTGTGTGTGTGGGGGGGGGAAGTATTAAAAATAATTCGAAACAAGTCTATATGCTAAACATAAACTACATTAATGTACAGTGTATATTGCATTCTTTTTTGTAGAGAATGTAATATTTTCAATGTAACGACCAAATTCTAGACAGAAGACTGAAAATAGAATTTCCTTTTTGCGAAATTTAACAATAAACACCTGTCTTTCCATGCACCTGTCATGCTGATCCAAACAGGACACATCATAATATAAAATCACTGACAGGTTTCTCATTAACCAATTTAGATAATTTCTGTCATAGATTTTGGTGTACAAACAGTGCCAGAAAAGATGGGATATAGTTTCAAGTTTCATTCTGCAAAAAGAGTAATTTGACATCCACATCTTTTTTATTTAGTGTAAACTTATGCAAAATCATAAAATATATTTCCTTTACCTTGTTTGTAAAAAAATACATTTTTTTGGGCAATAACCACACTTTCTTCCAAAGAGTAATATTTATAAATTTGTTCCAATAGGCACTTCCGTAAGGAACTTGGAGTGGATAACTCTATGAATTTCTGCTTATGAGTATGTGTAAAGTTCTGAACTATGGAAACCCTTAAAGGACAAAAACTAGCCATAATACTTGCCTTGTGCAATTTACTAAATGCAGTTTTGTAAATATAACAAAGGTGGCTTTAGTGTTTACAATAATATTTTTAGTCATGTTCATGTTACTAAAATGCCTTATGTTTTAGCTTAAAATACAGCTCAGTTATTAAAATTTTGAGATATTAGTTTAGTAATTCAAACAAATCACAAAGTTCATTTTTTTGAGTTTAGGGATCGTGAGAAAGCTACTCATGCTTTTATCTTTTCTCACCTTGATTACTGCAACTCACTGTATTCTGGGATTAGCAAATCCCTGATACACAGGTTACAGTTGGCCCAGAATGCTGCCGCTTGCTTTCTGGTTGGGGCAAGAAAGTCTGATTCTGTTTCCCTAATATTAGCTTCTTTACACTGGCTGCCTGTCAGTTTTCAAATTGATTTTAAAATCTTGTTGCTAGTTTTTAAATCTTTACATGGGCTTGCTCCTGCCTATTTATCCAAATTTTGTGTTTTACACCAGCCATCTAGAGTGCTTAGATCTTCTGGTCAGTTGTCTCTTGCTGTCCCTCATACCAAGTGTAAAACTAAGGGGGACAGACAGGGCTGCTGCTGCTCCTCGCCTGTGGAACTCTTTACCTCATCACATAAAGGAATCGTCTACAATTGAACTATTCAAAACAATATTAAAAACTCATTTCTATTCACTTGCTTTCCGTGACCTTCAATAATACTGATGGTTTCCTCATTGTGATTATGTGATCTTACTTCTATTTATTTTATTTATGTTCATTTATATTAGTTCTATTTATGTTATTTATGTTAACTGTTTGCTTTTTCTTCTTTTATTGTAAAGCACTTTGGCCACAGCATTCCTATGTTGTTTTAAATGTGCTATATAAATAAATTGGCATTGACATAAGAAGGGAAATAGGTGGAGGAGTATTGTGTGGATGTGGAAATGTTCTTTTTTCACTTATTCTATTATTTCTTGTGCTTAGTAATCTATTATAAAAGGAAATCCTGGGATGAGACTTTCTCAGAGATAATTTCAACTCCTGTGAGAGATAATTTCAGGTCCCACAAGATGAGACTTTTTGACAAAAGATTTTGACAAGTCCCGTCCTCCTCTCAAATATTTACAACCACGCCCTTGGACCAATCACTTCTCATTCATGTGAAACCTATCGTCAGACACAGTTCCTGCGTTCTTGGCTCTAAGCAGGGTCGGAAATAAAACACAAAGAGAAGAAGACAAAGTAGAACGTCTAAAAGAGGTTCATAAATGTTAGGGCAATACATATGCAGAGCAGGTTAGAGATTATGAACGTACTAAAATTTGAAAGTCTCTAAAAACTGATAGTAAAGATCATATTAGCGCTAACAAACGAAAATTATTACTCAGTGAAATAACAGAACAGCGAAAAGAGATTGAATATATGGACATAGGTGATATGCCCGAAGTATGTAGTTATTGTTCGACTTTAAACTTTAAGTCGGAGACTTGTAGGTCTTCTAATTCGTGTTGCCATCAGGGAAAAGCAGTGTTTCTTCCCAATGAAGAGGCCTATCCGTGAGAAATAAAAGATTTGTTGTTTGGTGAAAGTGAAATCCAGAGATGCGATGTGGCTGGCGTGCCCAAGATCGATTCACTCATTCGTGTGAATGCTGTTGTCAGACACAGTTCCTGTGCTCTCTGCTTCAAGCGGGGTCAGAAATAAATTTATCTTTAAACTTTAAGTTGGAGACTTGTAGATCGTCTAATTCGTGTTGCCATCAGGGAAAAAGCAGTATTTCTACCCAATGAAGTGGCCTATCCAAGACAATTAAAAGATTTGTTGTTAGGTGAAAGTGAAATCCACATACACAAGCGGCAGAGATACAAAGTGGCTGGTGCATTGCGCAGGCCAAGGGGTTGGCGAGCGAAGCAAGCAGGGGGCAAAGCCCCCTAAAATGAGGAGGAGCCTAACAACTTCAGTGGGTTATCTTAGGTGTATGTTCATTCAATTCAGTAATTCATATTTTACGGATATTGTTTTGGCAGTTTTAGCTGAATATGTACAGCATTTCTGCAGCTTTTATACAAATTTAAGTTGTTTCCAATTTTGTGTGATAGCTTAAGAAAAAAGGGTTGTAAAACAAAATTAGGAAACAATTAAGGCAAAGCCCACTTTACAGTCATGCCATGGTACATGAGGAACAGAGCTCATTCTCAGACTAGCTGTCTCAGTTGCCACAGTGCCACTGCCAGCCAGCACACTGAATGGGAGTTTCGGTCACAGAGGTAGAGAAGTTGTGCCACTGTAATTGTTGGGAGGACAGGTGAAGGACACACCTAATGTGTTACACAGATCCAATCCCTGGTTACACACACTTCTGGCAGCCAGTGTCAGATCAGCAGATCTGCATAGGGGTGCCTATGCTTAAAGACAATAAGCAGCCAGTACCAGGCTGCCTTCATCCATGTCACTGTCTTTTTGTGTGTTTGTTGGTATTGTTTTGTTATTAACTGTTTTGAGGAGACATGTCATCAGTACCCAGTACAATAAAATTATTACTTACAAGAAACTTGAAATGACAGCTGCCAACTCCTGCCCTTTTAAGACGTACCTCCTTTCATGCTATGAACACTTTCTGTAGTGATCAGGGATGTATAGAAATTATTCATGCTTTCACATGTGGCCTGTGTTTAGTTTGTAAATTATCATTACAAAACAGACAAAATGTGCTGGACTTTCATTGATATAAATATGTATTTACTCAACTGTATATGTAATGCAACCATCCATAATTCTTATTGTACAGTAGAATGGTGAAGTCTTGCCTCACTTAATTGACTGCAGGGCAGAAACCAAACCATCACAGGGCACACTCAGTCACACTGAGACTTGCCAATTAATGTAATGTTTTTTGGTGTATCCAGAGATTTAGACTGGTGGAGAACTCAAACTCCACAGAGACTAGACAACTATGTCAGTTCAGGATGCTGACACTGCAAGGCAGCAATACCAACTGTTGAGCTAGCATGCTTTTTATCTGTAGTGGTGTATGAAACGTAATACAAAAAAACTTCTAAAAATATATCTTGGAAAAGAATGTACAATCTAAGTGTTGTTAGTTGGAAGCTCTCTCATTAAATTGATTTTCTCAAGTCCTTTCAAAAACTGAGGTACAGCATGGAAGTGTTGCCTTAACTTTAGTCACTATCTATTTCAGTGCCAGTGTTTGAGTATCTTTGTCTCTCCCTATTGCTGTCAGTTCACATTTGCTCAGGGCATTTAAATCAGAGCCTTCCTGTCACAAGCTTCACACTCTCTTTTGTTCTCTTTGACACTAGTAATTCCTGTGAGGTTTAAAGGTTATGAGTTGAAGCTCTTTTAGCTTGTTCAGTTTCCTAGCACTTTATCCCCCTCAGAGAAGGCTTCTTAACAGGGTTACGGGTTGGCATGCCATGGGTTTGCTACATCCCTTCCCTGTTGTTGCAGGTTATGCCAAAGGACTGTGTTACTCAGTTGCTTCCTAGTACTTGTATTGTCTCAGGGAGATTATCTAGGGTCACAAACCATTTGGTATATAGTGTTTAATTTTGCTTCTGGGTGCATTTACTTTGACAACTTCCTACATACAAGAGCATAATAAAAGTCATGGTTGAGGTATTAAAGACTGTTTTGCCAGCAATGTGCATTTGAAGGAGATAGGTTAATGTCACTGTAGAGAAGGAAAAAGCTAATACTGACATTTCAAGCAAAATAAAATTCTCAGGTTCTGTCAGCTTTAGTTTGCATCTGATTTACAGCAGTTGAAAATGTAACTTGATAAGTCATACTTTCATATACTGGGGTGGACAAAGTAACAAAAACACCTAAGAATATATTCATATCCAGGACCTAATGATGAACAGTTCTTCATATAAAGCAGCTTCATTCCCCCTTGTGAAAACCTTTATTGGGCATAGGGGGTTATTGTACAGTTTTTTTGGGTTTTTTTTTTAAGAAGAAGAAAAGCTTCTTTGGACAGGTTGACAGATGAGATTAGACAGGAGTCCCCGTGGACTATGATGCTTGCTGATGACATTGTGATCTGTAGTTAGAGTAGGGAGCAGGATGAGGAGACCCTGGAGAGGTGGAGATATGCTCTAGAGAGGAGAGGAATGAAGGTCAGTAGGAACAAGACAGAATACATGTGTGTAAATGAGGTCAGTGGAATGGTGAGGATGCAAGGAGTAGAGTTGGCAAAGGTGGATGAGTTTAAATACTTGGGATCAACAGTACAGAGTAATGGGGAGTGTGGAAGAGAGGTGAAAAAGAGAGTGCAGGCAGGGTGGAATGGGTGGAGAAGAGTGTCAGGAGTGATTTGTGACAGATGGTTATCAGCAAGAGTGAAAGGGAAGGTCTACAGGACTGTAGTAAGACCAGCTATGTTATATGGGTTGGAGATGGTGGTACTGACCAGAAAGCAAGAGACAGAGCTGGAGGTAGCAGAGTTAAAGATGCTAAGATTTGCATTGGGTGTGACGAGGATGGACAGGATTAGGAACGAGTACAGAGTCAATCCACACAAGGCTGTAGGACCTGACAACATACCTGGCCGTGTGCTCAAAGAATGTGCCAGTGAACTGGCTGGTGTCCTCACAGACATCTTCAACACATCTCTGATCCAGTCACCAGTCACAGCATGCTTCAAGTTGACCACCATCCATGCTGCCCCCTGGGATCTTCCACACTGCCTCAACCACCTCTAAAAACAGAAATTTTTTACATGCAAGCCATTTTCCTGCAAAGACGAGTGTGCATGTAGAAAAGAACTGAAAATCTCATACTGACCTTTGAGTATTTTGACACTCTTGATATTCTTCTGCTGTGAAACATCTGACCTGTCATTGTGTATACATGTCTTAAACAACTATTATCATACACTGATAATTTCTGTATTATCTATACTTATTATTTATTATTTATTTATTATATTACATATCTATTGACTATATTTATGTATCTAGATTGCAAATACCATACTGTACATTGCATCAATGTTCATATTGTTAACTACACGTCAATATTGCTGCTACTTCTTTTTCTTGTCTTTGCACAATGTCTTGTCTTGTTTGTGTTTTAATTTTAAATTTAAAGTTTAATTCTATTTCTAATTTATTATTTGCACTTCATGTTGTTACACTGTGGACCCTAAGCTTCGCAATTTCGTCTATCTGTATACTTACATATGGTTGGGATGACAATAAAGTTCACTTTGACTTTGATTAGAGGGTCAGCTCAAGTTGGACGGTTGGGAGACAAAGTCAAAGAGGTGAGATTGCGTTGGTATGGACATGTGCAGAGGAGAGAAGCTGAGTAAATTGGGAGAAGGATGTTAAGGATAGAGCTGCCAGGGAAGAGGAAAAGAGGAAGCTCTAAGAGGAGGTTAATGGATGTGGTGAGAGAGGTTATGCAGGTGATGGGTGTTAAAGAGCGAGATGCAGAGGACAGAAAGATATGGAAGAGGATGATTTGCTGTGGCAACCCCTAACGGGAGCAGCTGAAAGCAGAAGAAGAAGAAGAAGAAGAAGAAGAAGAAGAAGAAGAAGTTCTAGTTTTTTGAGAAATGAGAAAGTTTTCAGAAACTTTGCACGCTTTGCTCCTGAACTTCTAATCAAGATTCAGTGATGTTCAGATCTGGTAACTTGGAAGACCACTGAATTTGTCTGGTGTTTATGAAGCAGTTTTTGAATGAGTTTAGCATCACATATTGGGAGCATCATTGTTATGCTATGGCTAATTAACCTTTTATGCACAAGGTGGGACACAGCCATATTTTGAAGTTGCTTGTGTACAATGCAACAAACCCACAAGTCAATAAAAAAGCAGTAATGGTATTTTTACATACACAAAGGTGACTTCTTTGAAATAAATCATAAGTTTCCATGTTGTTTGCTCTCTTCCATTATTGAAATATGCAATTTGCACATGTATACCCTGAGGTGAGCAGCATCTCCCAGCTGACTTAATCAGCTTTTGCTAGCACTGGGCATAAGACAAAAGGTCACAAGTCAGTTTAGAGGGTAAACTGAACAAGACCCATCCACAGTACCAGGCACATTTAGAGCTTTCAGTTAAGCTAAGAGACAATCATAGAGAAAACTAAAGAAAAAATAAGTAATTGACTTCAGAATTAGGCAATCACTGGGTTATTACCATCATCCAAGCACAGTAAACATCAGGTTGATGGTATGGACAGAGGCATCGTGTGACCAAGGGCATGGACGAGAGGACAGAATTTCACTGTTAATGCTAAATAACTCCATGCTTGACTCTTGTATTCAGGGTCCACTGGCCCAGACATCGGCATTTCATTCAAGTTGTTCTTTGCAAACTTAAAATTTGTAGCATTGTCCTTTTTTACCCTCCCATGAAAACCTGTTTTACTTCGTCTTTTACTATGCTGAGTGAAGTCTGCAGGTCCCTTGGGTGCCCTGTGACTCCTATGAGCAGTATGCAGTTTGATTTGAGGGACAGACAGTCCTGGGTCCTTTGACAGTGCCCTTGAATTTTCTGTGTTTATACTGAGCAGTGGAGGACCACTTATTGTTCAGTCAGAAGTAGCTTTTTAAATCATTGACAAGGAACACTTTTTCAGTGAATGTCACTGAATCCCTTTCTTTGCCGCATATTATGTTTCCTTCAAACATCGGTGTCATACTCACAAGTTATATAAGGTACCTGTGGGCATCACTTTTTGATTTTTGATTGAATGAACAAATAATATTTTTATTAGTAAGGGCTTAAGAAAGACAAAAGCAATAGCACACACATCTCTTGGCTTATTATTATTACATTTTCTGTTAAAAAATTATCATCATTGCATTAAATGTTTATCCAATTTCACTTAAAACTGAGATTATCTAAATAAAACATCTGTTGAGAAGTAGATCTACTGTTCTTGTGTTGAAATACTGTACATTAAGAATATTTTAGATTTGAAGCATCAGGCTTATTCTTGATAGACAGCTCTCAGATATAAACTTCATCGGTTATTAATGATAAAAATGCTTGAAATATCTGGAGGTGAAATGGATGAAAAGAAGTATGCTAAATAACATAAAGACAGATCATTTTAAAGGCAATACTTAAGAGAGAAATATATATTAAATCGTAAGGAAATGCCAGCAACAGCCTAAAAACCCCTTGTCTTCAGATTCCCAGTTAATATATTCACATTTTAAAAGCTTTTGCTTCCTTAAGTAACATATGACTCCAAACCAGCATGATCAGTTAGTTGTCTTGTCCACTTCCTCCCGACCCCAGCTCTCTTGGTTGAAGCGGAGCACTCTCCCTTATACCAGACCCAGGAGTACTTGTGGTGTCACCACACTGCATTTCAGAAGCACTCCCGGGTAAGGTGGGGGGCCTTCCTAAACTGGGGACCTCCCTTTGGTGGCTGCCCATTGGAACTACAACCTCCATGCAGCCCTGCGGGTGTGTACATGGAATACCTGTCAGGGAGTTGTTGCCACCTATTATGTTGGGGGAATACATGGCCCGGGAGGTAAACTTGTTATGCTCTTCCATTATCAAGGCCTCCCAACCCAGTAAGAAGACATTCATACAGGTGTAGGTCAAAAAAAGCTGAACAAGTTGGCACAAGTGTCCAAATATGTGTCTGATAGGCCATATAACACTAGCACACTAAACCTGAAGCCAACACTGACTAGCATATTTGATTCTGTTCTGCATTTTTATTTCATCTGTCTGTATCTTCACTTGACTGCTGCATATTTTTTTTGCCTGATGACAATTTCAGGTTGCTAGAAGGACAAGAAGGACTTCCTACCCCAGCATCCCCGCCTGGTGCAGCACCCGTGATTTAAGAAATAAATTCTGAGGTTTTAAAGTAAACAAAGAACTTTTTATCTTATATGAAAAGTAGAGGTTGTAAAACCAGCAGGGCACACATCAAATTATTTGTTCATCTGGGTCACTTGGAGCTGTGGAATCGGATGTAAATGGGCTAAAGAAGAACTTAATAGCTAAAGCAATAAGAGCAGAACTGTATGTCTATACCACTGGTGCATGCTGTTTGTCAGACATTTTTTGAGAAAGTGAATTAATCTCCTTAACATAAAAGTCAGCATTTGTTTAACCTTCTTTTCACCAGTTTTCTATCAGTTTTCCATGGTGGATTTAAACAAAGCAGGTAACAAAGTGGTGATATCCTAGGACCACAGCAGGCTGCTCAGTGCTCCTTGTTCTTTAATTATTGCCTACCACACCTCTTTTCCTACATACAGGAGATGAAAGACTTCCCTGCTGTACTTTTCAGCTTCCAACTGTGCCTTGTGCCATTTTTATTAAAATAACACCTTTAATTAAGTATATTGCATTGAAGATATTCTCATGTAGGACACAGCAAGTAATTATGTTATATTTCAGATTCATTATAAACCTTTTGTAAAAGAAATTTTGTGAAATATTGTAGTCACATTGTGCTGGGCTGCTCCCATTTGTTCAGCTTATTTAATGGCTTTTTACTCTTGTCCTGGAAGAAGACATACAGTATGTGCCAAGTACTGTGGTATGTTTGGGCTTAGGCACTGCTAATTAGAGCAACATGAATGTGCTTTTTTGTTGTTTTAATAGGATGTAAAGACTTTCAGAAAATTCAGTAAGGCAGCCATTTTAGTCAGTACACAAAGATGAATTAAAAAGAATCATTGCTTATGCTGAACATACCCAACTGGAGCTGGGAGATAATCACCCTAAATACTTTTAGTGCATTTTATGCGTAGGGTTTCATGGGTGTGTTGGATGTCTTTACCCCAAACACCAGTCTAATTCATTTTTTTTTTTTTTGTTATAGCTTGTTTGTGGTATGAATGCAATACTCCAAACTGATGTAGTTCAGGAACCAGGCTTGGTTGGGATGCCAGTAGCACTTAAACTGAGACAATTTAGAATTGTCAGTCAATCCAGGCAGCATAGTGTATTTTTGGATTGAATATAAACAACAACAACAACAAAACTCACAAACTCAAGTTTACAGCACCTCTACCAGAACAAGGATCTGGGCCTCCAGAGCTGTTTTTTCAGAAGAAACCAAATCTACTTATGCTTTATTCTTCTTTCCTTAGAAGCCTGAATTGCTCAAAAGGGCTTTAACTTTCATGTTATATTATTTTGTTTGTGTTATTACTGTATAGCATTTACAGAGTTCTAACTTTAATCCCAGCCTGTAATGGCATATGTGTTGACAGGACAGTAGTATCCAGATACTCACATGTGTTCCCATATTCCTACTGTGTGCAGATTAGGGTTGCGTGGTGTGTTTGCGTGATTGTGTCTAGTGATGGACTAGCATGTCATATAGCTTTGGCACTTTCCTTATTGCTGCTAAGCAGGAGTCAAATACCAAAATAAAACTTAAAACTGACGGATCAAAATACCTAGTCTAAAAGCCCAAACCTAACCAAAACTTGAAATTACAGGAAAAAAAAAACCAGAAAAATAATCAAATGCCAAGAGCTGGATACAAATTTTGTTTTTTTCTGAGAAGTCTTCAAACTTGGACAAGGAAGTGACTCCAGGGATTGGCCTTTATACTCTGTGACCCCTGACATTGCTGCTAGACAACTGCTAAACTAAACAACACAAAATGGCACCTCCCAATGAATATAAAATTGTGTTACTGGAAAAGTCCATTAGATAACAAGAACTTTAAAAGGAGATGAATTTCTGAAAGAACCTGGCAAAACAACAACCAATCAAGACAAAAGCCGGTGCTGCTGGGACGGGCTTTGACTCCCACATCTATGGAAAGGATGAAGTGTGTGTTCAGTACAGTGTTAAGCACAACTGCCTAACAGATCCGGCATTCTGTATTTGAGGCCTGTGCATTGTGGACTTTGCATCTCCTCTCCATGTCTTTGTGGGTTTTCCTCCTGAGACTCTGCTTTTCCTCTCATGTCCAAAATGTGTATTAGTTTGGTTGACTGGTGATTTGAACGTTGCTTGCTGCTGCCAGGGTAGGGTCCAGCAGGTCTTGGAATATGATATGTTAAATTAAATGGGTGGTAGGGGCTTTGATCACAATTTCAGAATGTTTGTAGAAGACCTGTTTTGTCTTTTGTTGTCATATTATTTTGTAATAATAGCTTCATTCCTTAACAGAGATTTCTTGATGATTGTGTATCACTTTACATAAACCTATGCTGTTTACTTTTTACTTCAGTATTGTACTGTATCTGCTAAAAGTCAACTCATAGTCCATAACTTCCTAACCATTCTGTAGACAGTGTTCATATACTGTATATTAGTGGGTCTCAAATTCAGTCCTAGGGTTTCCATCTGGCTTGCGTCAACCAGTTTTTAAATGGACTCCTAGCCTCATTAAGCAGGCTGTCATTTCCCACTTTCTTTGTTTTGGGGCCAGTTTAGAAAATACAAAACTATGTTACATTTTTATTAGAATGTAGCAAGAGGCATATATGTACTGTGTGTTACATAGAGATAAGTTTTTTTTTTTAAGATTTTCATCCTCATCATGATTTTTATTCTGCTTTTCCAGTTGTTCTGGTTATTTAATCCAGTGAACTGTTCCAGTCTTGTCTGCTCTGCACATAATTGTCTTTATTACAATATAATGAAGGGACAGCATTGAACAGAAAAAAGGACAAAAGAGTCAAGACAACAAAAGAGAGTTAGAAATGTAAAGGATAAAGCAGAAATGCAAATATTTCTAAATACTTCAAAATGTAAAAATCACATTGCAGTGGTTTTTTCTTTCTTTTCTGAATGCAGAGTAGGAAAGACAGACCAGCTACATAAATGAGATAAGTTCAAAAAACTTGTCAATAGCTGACCCTCCTCTGCTGCATTGTACGGTTGGCCCAAGCATGGTGTTGCTGACCTTAATCACTAGGCCAGCTTTAGGGAAGTGTAGAAATTGCGTACAAAACCAATCAGTCTTCTCATTCATATAAACCTACTTAATACAGTATGGAAGGATCATGGGTGGGCTGGAGTCTATCATGGCAATCTTTGGGCTCAAGACAGGAGATACTAGAAGACAGGCCACCAGTAAATTGGTGGATGCACATTAGCATTCTCAAATAAAGAGTTACAAATGAACCAATAGTCCTTAATTAAAGGAGAATACCAGTGTACATGGAGAAAAATCATCCAGACATTGGACTGAATGTGCTGACTCTGTGCAGAAAGTAATTGGGTCATGTCCCTTGACTTGTTAGGCTGCAATGTTATTCACTGTGCCATTTAATCTTGGCATCTGCTGGACTGAATCGGGCACCCATACCTTCTTAATTCTCGGCACTTAGTTACAGTCAGTTTTATGAAATGAGTAGGAGAATATTAGTAGAATATGGAATATTCCTACAAAACAGAAACTGAAACAGTAATTACTAAATGCCATAACATGACAACTAAAATGTATTTAAACTTGATGAAGTAAAGGGTCTCAACTTGTTTGTTAAATGTCTTTTTCCTGTAAGAATCTGTATCCACTTAATTCCAGACAGCAATCTTTAGCCAATGTGTCACATCTTAAAAAACACTAGAAAAGGTTTCTATTCAAAGTGAAGCATGTTCATAGACTGCAGTGAAATTCTTAACTTGCAAGGGATGGCTGTGTTTCTGATATTCTTCAAATATTGGTGATAAATGTTGTCTCCCTCAATATGTTTCTGTTAACACTAGAATTACCAAAGCCTACGAAAAAAACTCGATCTTTGGACTTCAGGCTTCACACATTATATAGTTTATGCCTACATTTTGTCATTTATTACTAAAATATGAAAAACGTTTCTGTTTTAATGATGTGTTTACACAGATTATTGTAGAAATGGAACACACATGAAATGCATGTGTTCCAAATAACAATCTATTATTTGCCTATACATCTTTAGGTACCTGACTCCCAAATAATCAAGACATGAGCTGGGAGAACTTTGTGCACGTTCTGCGGCACTGGGGGGATGGAATAGCAGGCTGCTTGTCTTTATCGACACATTTACAAGACAAAAGACTCTGAGTGAGAGGTTCGAAGGGATTTAAGGTGGGCTGGATTTACGAGTTTTTTCGTAGGCCTTGGTAATTCTAGTGTTAAAGATGATATCCCTAGATGCTTATTATGTGAAATGCACCATTCTTGCATCATTTAGTATTTGATGGTGAACGTTAGGCTCCCAGCTAGCATCCCAGACCACAGAGGACAGGACAAATGACACAACTAAGGGAGTGCAAGAGGGTGAGGCAGTGTTCTAATCATGACGCTAACCTAAAAGTTTTCATACCTGCTGTTTACAAGTGACCCTACATCATTGGTAGGCGTTTCTCATGGTAGGACACATTGGAGGTTTGTCGTAGTCCTTCATAAAGGATCTGATATTGTGGAAGACTCAGTGCCTTTATTACATTTGTCTCACATGCCTTCAGAATGACTACCACCTTTTATTGCTTCTGTCCTGATAGGTAACCCCATTTTAGTTTAACTTAATTTCATGTTTGTTTTTTAGACTATAAGACTTTTTCACTGGCTTGAGTTTTTTAAAAATAGGATTAGTGTATAAATTCAGAATGCTAATTTGAAACCCCATATCCATTTATTGTCTGTGTGGGTTTTTTCTGGGTATTGTACTGTCCCTCATATGATTGAGTGAGGGTTTGACTGGGCCCTATCATGGACTGATACCTTATGTAGGGTAGGTTCAATTTAGGTATCTTGTCGCCTGTTAGAGAAAGGTCATGGTGGTAAATTTCAATTAAAAAGTCCATACTGATTTTCTGTGTTGCTAGGTGCTACTAGGGCTACACTCAGACTGTACCTAAAAATGATGCAATTCTGAGTTTTGGCTCATATCTGCTTTTTTTTAAGCAATTGGTTCCATTGGCCGGCTACAAGCAGATGACCTTTGGGATGTCCTTTGAAACATCTAAATTTCCCGACAATTAAGATTTAAGCATTTAAACACTCGTCACATTTGAGTTGTTTATGCAGTATATATACTAGATTTATTACCACATGGAAAAGTGGCCTAGAGCCAAGTTATGATTCCATGTGTTTTTTTTTTTGTTCACACTTTAAAAAAAAACACTGAATTTGTGTCACATATTAGTAAAGTAAATTGGAATTAAGCCACACATATTTATATGCATCATCAATAAAGGCAAACCTGTACTTAAGTTGCCTTCTTAACATATATATATATATATATATAT
>JANRMT010062799.1:3251072-3270412 GCA_026402145.1 Polypterus bichir lapradei
CACACACACACACACACACACACACACACACACACACACACACACACCCACACACCAAGCACACACTAGGGGTAATTTAGGATCCCCAATGCACCTAACCTGCATGTCTTTGGATTGTGGGAGGAAACCGGAGTACCCGGAGAAAACCCACACAGAACATGCAAACTCCATGCGGGGAGGACCCGGGAGGCAAACCTGGGTCTCCTAACTGCGAGGCAGCAGCGCTATATAAATAAAACGTATTTTTATTATATGATATAGTAACTTAATATGGTATACTATTTCACAAGGCACTTTACAAGTAAAGATCTATAGTATTCCAAGTGTTTCATTACATTTTTATTTTGAGAGCACAGACAATTTGAGTGAATTCTTCAGTGCCATACTGTGGGTCAGAGGTGGGGATTGAACCTTATAGTTTGCAGCCCAGCTACTAAGGGTAAGGTCGGACTCAATCCACAATTGAATGCCACTATCAAGGGCCAGTTTAAACTCAAAAGGTAACCTGCCATGACTCTGGGATGGGGAGGAAGTTCCACATGGTCACAGCCTAAGTTGCTTTAAGCCACTGGCTCTCAAACTCAGTCCTTGGGTAGCTACACATTTCAAGATGTTATTCCCATTAGGTCTGAGTGTATGATACAAAGCCGCAGTTAATTTCTCCTTCTGTTTTCAGAGTGAAAATAGCCATATTCTGACTAAAAGGAACAAGACCAGAAAAGTGGATAAGTAAGGATCAGGAGAAAGATCGGTGTCAGAAGGCAAGTTAAACTCAAAACTGGCAGTCAAAACCAAAAGGCAGAGGTTTGTTTTAATAACCAGTACTCTGAAAATCAAAGAAAATAAATCACTCAGTCTCAAATCGCAGTCTTAAATACAAGTTGTTGATTTGGGGAATCTTTATACTGGTGCACTAATGGTGCCACAACCAGCGCCGCTTTGGTACATCTAAATATACCAAGAAAATGCATAGTAAGATATGTAGCAAACAGTCAGAATGTGAAACACTGAACTGTAAAGTAAGGCATCTGTAGTACTTTAGAGAATATCTGCAGTCTTAGACAACCTGGAAGGACACAAAGCTGATCTTCACTATGTCACGACAGTAACTTCACACGTCATACATTAAGAGTCATTCAAGTATAATAACATGGGTAGAAATGATAAACAGAACTCCTCAAAATGGTGGCACCCATGAAATACAGAATTGCAGCTCATAAGGAACAAAAATAAGATGTGAAAAATAACCTCACTCAAAACAAAAGTAATGGCAGAAACAGATTATTCACACACACAAAAAAACCAAGAAATAGTCACTAATCATAATTAAAACAGAGAGAAGGAGACATTGCCTAAATACAGAACTCAACATAAGTGCCAGCAGCAAAAGTTCGGGGTACATTTTGAATTCGGAAAAGGTGTGTGGTGTGCTGCACAATTTTAAGATGGATTAGACCATGTCTCACACAGAAGGATGAAGGGTGTAGTTTATCAAGAGCTGACTTTCATTCATAATTCAAGTCTCATTCCGAGGGCTGTCTCTGATTATCTACTGGTGTGCTCTTTTTCACTCATTGCTATAGCTTGGAGGCACAACCTACCTATTTGCTGCAGAAAGACTCATTTTTATTATTATTATTCTTTTGACTGATGCACACATAATTGTTTCTTAAGAAGTGAAATCACAATACCTGCATACCATATGTAAGTAATAAGGTGACAAGACAACCCCACTTACACATCCAATAAAATGCTTTGAAGTTGGCAGTGCACAAAAACACTTGAAAATAAAGGATTCTAGTTTTTTTTGTGTAAATATTACACAATGACCAAACAGTTGAACTTAATAATCATGGTGCTGGAGAGTGGTGATTTGTTGCATGTTGATGAGCTAATACCAGTAAGAATTTCACTGGTCTCTGTATGTTTGCTCATGTGGACCCTATAAACCTACAAATATTTTAAACAGCTTGGTGTTTTGTTTTTGTCAATCTGAAGGAGCTTGAAGACTGCAAAGTGGTGGCAGGGGAAAGTGTAGTTAAGCAGCATAGGATGGTGGTCTGTAGGATGATGTTGGAGATCAAGAAGAGAGTGAGGGCAGAACCAAGGATCAAATGGCGAAAGATGAAAATGGAAGACTGCAAGGTTGAGTTTAGGGAGAAGGTGAGATAGGCACTCGGTGGCGGTGAAGAGTTACCAGACAGTTGGGCAACTACAGCAGATGTAGTAAGAGTGACAGCAAGAAGGGTGCTTGGCATGACATCTGGAAAGAGGAAGGAGGCAAAGGAAACCTGGTGGTGGAATGGGGAAGTACAGGAGAGTATACAGAGGAAGAGGATGGCAAAGAAGAATTGGGAAAGTCAGAGAGATGCAGAAAGTAGACAAGAGTACAAGGAGATAAGGCGCAAAGTGAAGAGAGAGGTAGCGAAGGCTAAAGGAAAGGCGTATGATAAATTGTATGAGAGGTTGGACACTAAGGAGGGAGAAGAGGACCTGTACCGATTGGCTAGACAGAGGGACCGAGCTGGGAAAGATGTGCAGCAGGTTAGGGTAATAAAGGAAAAATATGGAAACGTACTCACAAGCGAGGAGAGTGTTGAGCAGATGGAAAGAGTATCTTTGAGAGGCTTATGAATGAAGAGACCGAGAGAGAGAAGAGGTTGGATGATGTGGAGATAGTGAATCAGGAAGTGCAACGGATTATCAAGGAGGAAGTAAGAACAGCTATGAAGAGGATGAAAAATGGAAATGCCGTTGATCCAGATGACATACCTGAGGAAACATGAAAGTTTTTAGGAGAGATGGCAGTGGACTTTTTAACCAAATTGTTTGATGGAATCTTGGAAAGTGAGAGGATGTCTGAGGAGTGGAGAAGAAGTGAAGATATTTAAGAATAAGGGGGATGTGAAGGACTGTAGTAACTACAGGGGGATAAAATTGATGAGCCACAGCATGAAGTTATGTGGAAGTGTAATGGAAGCTAGGTTAAGAAGTGAGGTAATGATTAGTGAGCAGCAGTATGGTTTCATACCAGGAAAGAGCACCACAGATGTGATGTTTGCTCATAGGGTGTTGATAGAGAAGTTTAGAGAAGGCCAGAAGGAGTTGCATTGCGTCTTTGTGGACCTGGAGAAAGCATATGACAGGGTGCCTTGAGAGGAGCTGTGGTATTGTATGAAGAAGTCGGGGGTGGCAGAGAAGTACGTAAGAGTTGTACAGGATATGTACGAGGGAAGTGTGACCATGGTGAGGTTTGTGGTAGGAGTGACAGATGCATTCAAGGTGGAGGTGGGATTACATCAGGGATCAGCTCTGAGCCCTTTCTTATTTGCAATGGTGATGGCCAGGTTGACAGATGAGATTAGACAGGAGTCCCCGTGGACTATGATGTTTGCTGATGACATTGTGATCTGTAGCGATAGTAGGGAGCAGGTTGAGGAGGCCCTGGAGAGGTGGAGATATGCTCTAGAGAGGAGAGGAATGAAGGTCATTAGGAACAAGAAGGTCAGTGCAATGGTGAGGATGCAAGAAGTAGAGTTGGCGAGGGTGGATGAGTTTAAATACTTGGGATCAACAGTATGCAGGCAGGGTGGAATGGGCGGAGGAGAGTGTCAGGAGTGATTTGTGAGAGACGGGCATCAGCAAGAGTGAAAGGGAAAGTCTATAAGATGATAGTGAGACCAGCTATGTTATATGGGTTGGAGACGGTGGCACTGACCAGAAAGCAGGAGACAGAGCTGGAGGTATCAGACTTAAAAATGCTAAGGATTGGATGTGACAGGGATGGACAGGATTAGAAATGAGTACATTAGAGGGTCAGCTCAAGTTGGACGGTTGGGAGACAAAGTCATTGAGGCGAGATTGCGTTGGTTTGGACATGTGCAGAGGAGAGATGCTGAGTATATTGGGAGAAGGAGGCTAAGGATAGAGCTGCCAGGCAAGAGAAAAAGAGGAAGGCTTAAGAGAAGGTTTATGGATGTGGTGAGAGAGGACATGTAGGTGATGGGTATTAAAGAACAAGATGCAGAGGACAGAAAAATATGGAAGAAGATGATCCACTGTGGCGACCCCTAATGGGAATGGTTAAATGAAGAAGAAGAAAAAGAAAAAGAAGAAGGTGTTTTGTTTTTGTAAGTGGGAAATAACGTGTCAGGCATGTCAGAGGGTCAACTTTGTTTAATGTCACTTTCTGGGGTTATCACTACCACGCCAGGACACGAGGAGGCACTGTCACTGAGAGTATTGTCTCTTTTTCCATCCACACCTCAGAGAAACCACCCAGTTACGTCAACTGGCTATGCCCCTTCTGGTCCTGCAACTATAAAAAGTGAGACACTCCCCGCAGGGGTTGTCAAATTCCAGAAAGAGCAGACGGCTGTACAAAGCTCCATCCTGACATTTTGATCACTCTACAGAGCTTTGTATCCATCTCAAGCCTTATCAGGAAGTATTGCCTATTCGTTTCTGTTGTTTGTGCTATCAAGCACCTGTTTATTTTGTAGGACTTATTAGTTATTGAAAAAGGCAACTTGGCTGGCATCCCAACAATTCCATGGTAAACATGTGTGTTTCCTGGGTCTAAAAACCCTGGCAGGCATATGAAGATGAAGTAGATGCTGAGTAAAGGTCATTCATTTACTAAACACATCCATACAGTACACATATCCATTTTCTGATTGTGTGTGTCAGCCTGGGTCTGAGCCTTGCACGTCTATGTTTTTTTATTTTTTTTTTATTTAAATGTTTTCATTATTTGTCATAAATGTATTTTTTAGTATTATGTTAATTCTGGTTTTGGATTGATTTTGTATTATTTGAAGTTATGTAGTTTTATATTTTTGTTAATGCCTTGTTCAACTTTTCCATAATGTATACTTAATTTTTTTTTTTTTATATCCTGTGGGTGGAACCCAAAGAGGTGAGACCACTTTGACATCACCACTGAAGGACTGCTTGAGGGCTACAGTCCTTGAGGGAATCATTCTTAACTGTGAACTGTCTATCATTATATTAAATGCTATTCTGATTATCTGGGTACTGTGGATTTTTGCTTGTGTTTTATGGAAACTGATTCTGGATTTGGGACTGACTGTATTTACTCTGGTTTGCCTTTTCGGTTCCATTTTGCCTTATTTTTTGCTTATTTTCCATACTTTGACTTTTTTTAGCCTTTTTGAAAGTTAAATACTTTTTTTAACTATAAGGAAGCATTGTTCCATTTGTGTTCATTTGTGTAAAAGCCAAAGGGGCCCCTCTCTTGACTAGCATTTCTGATTACTTTAAGATGTTAAATATTTAAAAGTCTGATTCTCATTTTGGACCTGTGCAGGGCAGAAAGACTCGTCTGATTTTGGGCATGGGCTGCTTGGGATGAGGCCTCTTTCTGAAGCTCAGACCAAGTTGAGTCATGGTTTGTTTTTGTTATTTTGAAGTCAGCATCTGTTTTTGTAAGTTTTGTAATGCAGAAACACAATAGTTCCTTTTTATCCCAGTTCAGAGTGTTGGGAGACCAGACTCAAGATAGGAACCAGACCTAGATGGAATGTCAGCCCATCATTGGGCATGTTATCGTATGCACACATTCACTTGTTTAGGGCCTATGTGTCTCCAGTCAACTCTACATACATCTTTAGGATTTGTGGAGATAATTGGAGCCCTTGGGCAAAACTTATGTAAACTTGGGAAGAATATGCAAACTGTATGTGTACTGTGGTAACCTGAAAAAGACTGATTTCAGATCCCTGGAAATGTGATACAGCAGTATAAACACTATGCCCACCCCCAAACAAAATCTGTTCATCTTACATTTGTCTTACTTATCCAGTTCATGGTACATGAGGACTGAATAAAATCCATCCATCCATCCATCCATTTTACAACCCGCTGAATCCTAACAACAGGGTCACGGGGGTCTGCTGGAGCCAATCCCATCAACACAGGGCGCAAGGCAGGAATCAATCCCGGGCAGGGCATCAACCCACCGCAGGACACACACACGCACACCCACACACCAAGTACACACTAGGGACAATCTAGAATCGTCAGTCTACCTAACCTGCATGTCTTTGGACTGTGGGAGGAAACCGGAGCACCTGGAGGAAACCCACGCAGACACGGACTGAATAAAATGATATCCATAATTTAACACCCTAGTGGTGGTCCTTATTAAGTATAAAGGTGTGAGGTTCCTAGGTCTAAACCATGACATTGAACCAGTGATTA
The DNA here is from genome assembly GCA_026402145.1 of Polypterus bichir lapradei. Taxonomy (NCBI): domain Eukaryota; kingdom Metazoa; phylum Chordata; class Cladistia; order Polypteriformes; family Polypteridae; genus Polypterus; species Polypterus bichir. Next base: position 3,257,295 of record JANRMT010062799.1, read on the forward strand.
TGCAGCAGTGCAGTGCCCTGCCCTTAGAGACACATTTTTATCTGAACAGGAGCCTGAGAGATTATAACAAGCACAGGCACTGAAGGGCCTGATGGTACTGACTCTCTGGTCCATTTCAATAGTTTCATTTGAATTCTTCATTATGTGCTGCGAAGAAAATCTGAAAGTGCCAGTTCTTTCATGACTGAAACCTACAGAAAGTAAATAAAGGCCATTGTGAGTGGGAGGAAAGAACTAGTGAGAGGTAGAGACAGCTTCCATAATGACTGAAGCTTGGAGCCTTAGTGTGGAGTTCATGTCTATAAGCAGTTTAATGTGTTTCTAGATCTTTACTCTCCTTTGCTTGAAGCTTGATGTGTCTGCAATAAGTACCATCAAATTGGATAATTGAAATGGGTGTTTTTTAAATGATTGCCCTGTCAGACTTCTCACAAAGGAATAACACATTTCATTGCCTAAAGATCATGCTTCCCAATCATGCACAGCTAAAGTGACATACACTACTGTTAATTGTGTTTCTCCATACTGCTGCATGTAACAACTTTTCTGATTTTTCCCATTCACTAATTGATTCAGCCATCATAGCACAGGGTATGTCTCAGTCTCACAACCTTTACAGTGAAGGTGTTATGTTAGCCTGTGTTTCTTTAATTTATTTTGAATTTAATTCATGTTTGTTTAGATCAATGTTTCCCAGACTCGGTCCTGGGGACCCCCTGTGGCTGAAGATTTTTGGATTAATTCAACATTTAGAAGACCTAGAAAAGTAAAATGAAAATCAAGATGAAAATACTGTTAAAAAGAAAAAAAAATACATTATTCCTATATAACTGCTTGGTACATTTTAATATATATATATATTTTTTTAGCAAACTTAGTTTTCTAATTTCTATATTGTTTCCTAAACACAGAACCTGGGAAATATCAGTTCACTTAATTAGCCCAGGAGTTCAATTAAAAACAGAAGCTGGTTGAAACAAAAACCTGCAGGCACAAGGAGTCCCCAGGACCGAGTTTGGGAAACACTGGTTTATATTGTGCTACTTTCTCATCTGGGTTTTGAAACAAGGAATTTTCATTTTCACTTGCATTTTTTTATGAGTTGTGCTTCAGCCAGGGTTCCCCTCCTGGCTGGAGTTCAAATGTCTCTTTTATGTCTGTTGTGTTAATTTTTTTACAGTAACATATTTGTTCTTTTAGTTTTTTTATGTCAAAGCGTTGTCTTGTTTGTACCATGTGATTTGTTGGTGGTTCTATCAGGAGATGGGACCATATATCTTTTACCACTATGGACTGCCAGCTGAGGAAACCCCATGGTCCTTTGTAGTTCATTGAATTTTCTTGGCATTTCTAAGCATTATAGTCCTAGAAAATCTTTAAAAATGCCCTCATTCTTGGGGGGAATTGTTAAACCTTGGCTAGTCCTAACAAGGGTGAATGTTGAATCTTTAGAAATAAATCATCTTGTTTTTACAAAAATTGTTCCTTAACAGTGAAGCTCTGAAGAGCATAAAAGGCAGAATGAGACTTGCCTGCTAATTAATAAGACAATTCGAGGCAAAACAAAGTCTCAAAACGCAATCCAATAGAGAGGTCAAAAAAAACTGTGCAAAATGGTCAAATATCCAGGAAATACATAAAAGCATAATAAATAAGTAACTCACCAATCAATCAAGTGTATTCAATGAACTGCAAAGGACTGTGGGTTTTCCTCAACCTTTTAAGGGCTCAGGACAGTCCCTTGCAGTGATAGGTATGTGGCCTCACCTCCTGTCTACATAGCAGAAAGACCATGCCAGTTATTCTACACCTTAAACTTACAAATACTTATAATTCCAACTTGATATTAAGGATACATCAAATATACTCGATGCACCGTGGCTTATTCTACATAGAATTTAGAAATTACTGTATCATGTACATTAAGTACACATTATCATGTAATTTTTTTTAGCCCTCTGAACCCAGCATGCAGGTTTTTGGGCCAGCCACATAGTGGCGTGCACTCGACAGGCCCCACTATCTATTGTCAGAACCCTGCTGGCCTGAATCATGGCCTCCACATATCTGTTATGCTACACTGCTGTTAGGCTGCTCTAATCTTGCAGTCCGCTGCCATAGAGGTATGTTCTTCAAAGGCCGCTACACCTATCTGCTCTCTATTACACAGCTGGCTGGAATACCAGTCTTCACTGTATTACATTATACTAATAATATACTGCTGTCTAGTTACAATATTGCGCTACTTACGCAAGTTGCACTCTTTTTTTATTTTAGCTATAGATCAGATTTGCTTTTTCTCATAGTTTTCAAGAAGAAAACGGAAAAGATTTGGGGTTGTACTGTATCATGGGATTAACTCAAAACAACAGATGCATAGTGTATGCAGTACAAACAGGCAAAGAGAGTTTAGGCCCTTCTGCTCCACAGGAGGTTTCTTTTGTCCCTGGACTCATCTTACAATGTCTTTGTTACAGTGTGACAGGTGTACCACCCCAGTCAAACTCCCCACCTGTCACTCTCCCTGGCACAGGTTGCACTACACCTGAGGGAGTTTGGGCACTTGATGCCAGAAGCAAGAGCCCCACGAGGAACGGGAGGCACAGGCAATTGATTGGAAGATCGTAAAAGACCATGTGAAATATTTTGCATTGCTTCTGAAACTGAATACTGATTTGAAGCATATTACTCAGCACACTGCAGTTTTGGCATTTGGTCCTTAAAATGGACCATAGAAAATGATGAAAACCGCAAGACTGAAAGTGATATGGCTTTTTCTGTAGCATCAATCTGTTGTTATAACACTGTGGCTTATCATCATATTATCATTAATGTAATGTGATGTGACTGTTATTGACCTGCAGAGTGGTTTGTCACTCTGAAATAAATCTGTGGTTACAAACATTATGCATCATGAGTGCCCTTGAATTTGTTATTTTGAAATGTTTCTTAATTTTTAATTACCAGGTTTGAATAAATACTGTTTTGTTAAATTGAATCTGGTTGTGAGTTTCCCCTGTTCAGCAAACATGTTTAAAATTATTCTAATATAAACAAGAATGATTTAATGCAGACTTAAGTTGCAGCCTGCAGGGACTAATAAAGTCCTCATATTGATGTGATTGTCTGAATCAGAGAGTTAAATCAAGCATTTCTAAAGTACTTTAGAGAAGATTTCAAAATGTGGATAGGTGTGTGTGTGTATATATATATAGTGGAGGATGGCCTGGGTCCGTGCCTTCACCCCTTCACTGTATATTCAGGAGGAGCAGCCCTGGACGGTGCAATACCTCCCCCTGGATGCTAGATGGCTGCCCTACTGGGTTGGAGTGGTGCCTCGGTTTCCCGCACGGCTCCATGGGAATTGGAGTTGAGTGCAGCCATGTTGGGTCCTGCAGGAGCCGCCAGGGGGTGCTGCAGCTGGTTATTCTGAGCCCGTATGGGCAGCGTATTCACCACACCCGGAAGTGCAGCCGGAACTCGGCAATCAACCACCTGGAGTGCTTAAAAGGTCTATAAAAGGGCCCAGCAACCACCACTCAGGGAGCCAGAATCAGGAGGAGGAGGGCGCAGCTTGACAGAGGAGGAGTGGTGGAGCCAAAGAAGACTGTGCTTGTGTGTTACTTGTGGGGCTGTGTTGTGCTTGTGGGGATCACGGGGAAGACGTGCCCCACAGGTGAAGAAAAATAAAAATCCTTGGTTTTTATACGTGCCTCCGGTGTGAGTCTGTGTCAGGTCAGGCACCTATGTAGCGCCTTTTACAATATATATACACACACACACACACCCCATAGGGGGCTTTGCCCCCTGCTTGCTTCATTTGCCAACCCCCAGGCGGGCACTATGCACTAGCCACTTTGTGGCTCTGCCGCTTGCGTATGGGGAAGCGGATGTACAATTTAAACAGATTGTTATTTTCATGGGAATTGTTACATATGAATAATAGAATTAACTCTTTTACATTACAGCGAGTAATTAACTATATTAAAAAATAGTAAAATGTAATAATTTGAAAGTAAATTGTGTTTCATGTTGCGTTGGGATTAATTGTTGCATTATACGATTTTGTTCTGTTTGGGTTTGAAATGAACAAGCAAATACTTTTTAAACTTACACTTTTACTGTAAAACTTAAGTGAAAACAAGGGGAATAAAAGCACATAAACTCATAACATGTAAATACACAAAATATTTGGAACCATAAATAAAGGGAACCATTGGCCAAAACAGGAGAGGCTAAACCAAATTTGTGAAACATAATTACTTACTTAATATGCTTTTTCTTAAAATGCAAACCCTACATCCTATACAGCAAAGCCTTTTTCCTTTAATAAGGTACTCCCCTTTCTTGTCCATGTTGTTCTAAAGTGTGATTCATGGAGGACCATAAAACAGATTCCAACTTCAACCTCACAGAATATGGGAAAGGACAGAAATGAATCTTTGACAAAAGCTCCTGTCAGTCTCCTCTGCTTGAAAGGTTCTATACTTTCTCTATTAGGGCATTTTTAATTGATTTTGGGCTAAATACATTTTTCTTTATTCCTTCCTAATTTCTTATTTTAGTTTGAAATACTGGAAATCCACCAGTACCTTCATTTCCTATGAATAACTCATTTTTAGAGTTACTGTTTTATTTTAGAGTAATGTTTAGGAATTCCTGCATTGTCATTTTTCTTTCTTGTATGGTCAGAGCAATTTTTGGTAATGTTTGCTAGGACGTGGGTGCCAGTTACTAGGCCCCACAGAAAACATGTCAAGTGACAGTACCAGTGCAATGCTGTTTAAGCTGACATTGTGCCAGGCTCTTCTTTCATTAGTGTGCATATACTTCTCTTTACTGAGCTTGTGCTTTCTTAAGAGCTCTACTTTAAGAACATCATGCCCCGTTTCTTGATATTCTCTCTGTTTTAGTGATTTGTCTTAGAAACATATTAGATTTGATTTTGTATTTTGGTCCTGCGTTCCCTCCTTGACTACGTCTTTATCTTCTGATTCATTTCTTCCCTCTGCTCGGCTACACTTTGAGATGAAGTGACACTCATGGGCGCCACTAAGAGGTATTTAGAACAGCAGTGTTGTCAATACCTCAAAAAGAAAGCAGGCGTTTTGACTGTGGCCACATTAAGTTACAGGGATATAAAAGATTCACATTATTCTGTGAAAGAAAACTAATTGTTAAAACAACATGAAAAGCACTCACTGGCTCCTAGACAATTACCGTTGGAGAGGTGCATATATAGAGAAAGAAAAGAGTAAGATCACAAATGCGTTGATTTTTGGCTTTATGAAAGCTAAAAGTGTGAACAACAGACTGATGTGCATACAAACAAAGCACTAATACACAACTCCAAGCAACCCCATCAGTGCTTATAATGGTTAAAACAGCAGCTCCTCACTGATGTTGACAGCTGTTTCCCTATGATGGTAAACTCTGCTTATTGTACTTGCCACCCTGTGCCCTAAATCAGAGAAAGTTCTGACACTTCTTTTTTTGATGTGCTCATGCTAGGCATTTGAGTTTGTTGGTCTCACTAAAGTACACTTTTCCATTTGCTCGCTGCTTGACTATAACCTCACTCTTGCTGCTATACCTGTGTTATTAAAGGCACCAGTGCAGGAACACGTACTGTATCTCGTCATGCCTGTCATCAGCACATGCCAAATATGCAGGGAGACTGGTAAAGAAAGGTTCAGCAACAGTGGTTGTTTTGTTGTAATACTTGATTTGATTCATTTTTACAAATTTGATTGTTAACGTCTTTGTCAGATTGCATGTTGATGCTGTATTCTAATATTATTTTAACTGTGAAGCTCATTATGATTGATGGGTGAGGTTGGGGAGGTAATAGAGCTAGAGTTTAGGTGCTAATCTTTTTTTATTTCCTGAATTTCTTTTATTTTCAAGTGGAATAGACATTTATTCACTTCTTTAAGACCTACATAAATACAGTGGTACCTCTAGATAAAAGTGCCCCAACGTACAGGTTTTTTGAGATATGAGCCGTCACTAGGTCAATTTTTTGCCTTGAGTTACGAGCCAAAATTCGAAATATGAGCCATCAAAGAGTTTGTCGCCGCACATTCCGATGAACTGAAGACGGAGGAGTTGACGGAACTACAGACGCAACAACATACGGAGGTTCTTCAGGAGATTGGTAACGCAGAGGAGCCAGAAGTGGATGAGGTTATCTCTTCTGATAAAGTAGGTTTTGGCAATGTAGGAAAAAGTTTCGGACTTTATTGAAAAGAAACACCCTGAAAAAGTTGCAACTGGTCGTGCAGCGGCGCTATTTAATGACACTTGCCTAACTCATTTCAGAAACATTCTAAAGGGGAGGACTAAACGAAGCTCCTTGGACAAGTTTCTATTGAAACGCCCTGCGAATGAAAGTGATGAAAGCGTGGCAAAAAAGAAAAAAACTAGTGAAGAAGAAAATTAAGTTACACAAAACTGAAGTGAAAGAAAAAAACATTACAATATGTTAATCGGCTCTGCCAACATCTGTTTATTTCTTTAGATTCTCTTTTACGCATTAGGTTTTATTTTGTTTTTATACAATGTTTGTTCATTATAAATACATTTTTGTTATGTTGAAAACATTTAACAAAAATTGGGGTGGTTTTTTGGGGGCTGGCACAAATTAATCTCATTTCAATTAATTTCAATGGGAAAAATTGATTTGAGATACGAGCATTTTGATTTAGGAGCTTGGTTTTGGAATGAATTAAATTCGTATCTCAAAGTACCACTGTATGTGTATGTTAAGTAAGTCTGTTTAATATCAGAACTGAATCAGAGCAGTGTAAGGTAGCCTTCAGCTTATTCACTATAGCAGCTGGGCTATTGAAAATGACCAATGTGATGGATGGCCGGCCGTTTATCCTGGCCAATACCCCCAAGCCGCCAGGTGGAACCCTCCTTGCAGCATGGAGGTCCCCAGAAGACCAGCAGGGCATCATGGACAATGGAGATTTTATGCGCAGCCCTGCTGGATGCCGTGGGGGCCACTAGGGGATGCTGCAGGGAGGACCGAGGACTCATTTGTGCCCTATGACCCGGAAGTTCGTCATAGGAAGAGCGACAGGGTTCCGGGATGAAGAACAGAACTTATCCCTGACCCAGAAGTGATTGAGAGTCAAATGGACTGGGGATGGAGATATAAAAGGACTGTGGGAGCTCCCAGACGGCGAGCTGAGCTGGGTGGAAGGGTGGCAACGCGTCTGGGAGCTGGAGGATTGTGTATTATTGTTATTAGTGATTGCTATATGAGTATAGTGGAGGAAAGGGTGTTTTGTACACTGTGGAGATTTAATAAAGTCAATATTTGGACTTTTACCTGGTGTCTGGAGTCATGGACAGGGGTTCAAGGGAGCGTGAGCGCCCCCTATCTACCACACCAAACACAGTGCATGTAAGTCTTTCTTGCATAAAAGCAATGGGCAGCACTTCGCAAACATTAAGTTGATAATGAAAAAGAGAAATTCCTTCTGGACCAGCTAGTTTTGCATTATTTGCCTTATTTTATCAGACCATAAGAATGCTAAGCTGACTTGTTCGTTGTGCTCTTAGACTGTAGCCATCTAAAACGTGCTCAATATAAAGTGGAACTTTAAAACACGCCACAGCCACTTTTGTAACAAATATCCTGCAAACTCAGGAAGTGACCAATGAAAGATTGCATATTTGATTAAGGCATACCACCAACCATAAAGCTACTTCTGCCCAAGAGCATGCAACCAGTTTAAAGTTTTTGCAGATACTGAGTCAATATAATAAAAAAATGTACCCCACTGATACAGTGGAAGAAACTTTAATTTATGATGCAAAAACAAAGAAACTTATTGTAGCTAGTGAGGTGAGTGCCATTTTTGGAAAATAACACAGTGAGAAGTGTGGAAGTTTGAGCCAAGGATTACCTGTACCCTCTGCTCTCTGACCTAACAATAGCCAATTTTATGTTGCCCACCATTGACTTGTCTTGTGACAGAACTAAACAGAACAGTTCTCTTTGTTTGAGGTTTTTGTACAGGAGGGATTTTTTGAAAGAGCTGCTTAGTTTCTTGTATACTGGTTGTTGTTGTTGGGTTGGGAGCATGCGGTGATACAGCACATTGACATCACCCGTTGCACGGCTGCACTTGGGTCCCAATCTGGATGATTAGTCATGGGACGACTGGGGTTTTAATTAATCAACCCAGCTCTAAAAAAATAAATTGTGTTTTGTTATCACTAATTGGGCTCTGTCAGTGAACATAATTAGAATGTTATTATCTCGGCATTAAAACCCAGCCACAGGGTTTGCACGAACCAGTGTGTTTCTTTGTGCCGGTCCCAAGCCCAGATAAATGGGGAGGGTTACATCAGGAAGGGCATCAGGTGTAAAATTTTGCCAAATCAATATGCGGACAACAATACAAATTTCCATACTGGATCGAGCCCCGGGTTAACAATGACCACCACCAGTACTTTTAGCCAACAGGGTGCTGGCAGAAATTGGGCTACTGTTGGCCGAAGAAGAAGAAGGAGAGGAAGAGGGGGGAGACGTGTCCGGAGGCAGGAGGAGAGGAGGAAAGTAAAGAGAGTGGAACTCAGGGTAGGAACTTTGAATGTGGGCAGTATGACTGGTAAGGGGAGAGAGTTAGCAGATATGATGGAGAGAAGGAAGGTTGATATATTGTGCGTCAAGAGACTAAATGGAAGGGGAGCAAGGCCAGGTGGATCGAAGGTGGATTCAAATTGTTCTATCATGGTGTGGATGGGAGGAGAAATGAAGTAGGGGTTATTCTGAAGGAACAGTATGTCAAGAGTGTTTTGGAGGTGAAAAGAGTGTCAGTCAGAGTAATGATTATGAAGCTGGAAATTGGAGGTGTGATGATGAATGTTGTTAGTGCATCTGCATCGCAGGTTGGGTGTGCAATGGGTGAGAAATAAGATTTTTGGAGTGAGTTGGATGAAGTGATGAACAGTGTACCCAAGGGACAGAAAGTGGTGATTGGAGCAGATTTCAATGGGGATGTTGGTGAAGGGAACAGTGGAGATGAGAAGGTGATGGGTAGGTATGGTGTCAAGGAGAGGAATGAAGAAGGTCAGATTATAGTGGATTTTGCCAAAAGGATGGACATGGCTATGGTGAATACGTATTTTAAGAAGAGGGAGGAACATAGGGTTATGTGCAAGAATGTGGGAAGATGCACACAGGAAGATTACATCCTATGCGGAAGAGTTGATCTGAAGGAGATTGACGACGGCAAAGTGGTGGCAGGGAAAAGTGTAGTTAAGCAGCATAGGATGGTGGTCTGTAGGATGACGTTGGAGATCAAGAAGAGGAAGAGAGTGAGGGCAGAGCCAAGGATCAAATGGTGGAAGTTGAAAAAGACATACTGCAAGGATGAGTTTAGGGAGGAGGTGAGACAGGCACTGGGTGGCAGTGAAGAGTTACCAGACAGCTGGGAAACTACAGCAGATGTAGTAAGGGTGACAGCAAGAACGGTGCTTGGCGTGACATCTGGTAACTGGAAGGAGGAAAAGGAAACCTGGTGGTGTAATGAGGAAATACAGGTGAGTATGCAGAGGAAGAGGATGTCAAAGAAAAAGTGCGATAGTTAGAGAGATGCAGAAAGCAGACAAGAGTAGAAGAAGATAAGGCACAAGGTGAAGAGAGAGGTGGTGAAGGCTAAAGAAAAGGTGTATGATGAGTTGTATGAGAGGTTGGACACTAAGGAGGGAGAAAAGGACCTGTACCGATTGGCTAGACAGAGGGACCGAGCTGGGAAAGATGTGCATCAGGTTAGGGTGATAAAGGATAAAGATGGAAACGTACTCACAAGCGAGGAGAGTGTGTTGAGCAGATGGAAAGAGTACTTTGAGAGGCTGATGAATGAAGAGAACGAGAGAGAGAAGAGGTTGGATGATGTGGAGATAGTGAATCAGGAAGTGCAACAGAATAGGTTAAGAAGTGAGGTGATGATTAGTGAACAGTAGTATGGTTTCATGCCAAGAAAGAGCACCATAGATGCAATGTTTGCTCTGAGGATGTTGATGGAGAAGTTTACAGAAGGCCAGAAGGAGCTGCATTGCGTCTTTGTGGTCCTGGAGAAAGCGTATGACAGGGTGCCTCGAGAGGAGCTGTGGTATTGTATGAGGAAGTCGGGAGTGGCAGAGAAGTACGTAACAGTTGTACAGGATATGTACGAGGGAAGTGTGACTATGGTGAGGTCTGCGGTTGGAGTGACGGATGCGTTCAAGTTGGAGATGGGATTACATCAGGGATCGGCTCTGAGCCCTTTCTTATTTGCAATGGTGATGGACAGGTTGACAGACGAGATTAGACAGGAGTTCCCGTGGACTATGATGTTTGCTGATGACACTGTGATTTGTAGCGATAGTAGGGAGCAGGTTGAGGAGGCCCTGGAGAGGTGGAGATATGCCCTAGAGAGGAGAGGAATGAATGTCAGTAGGAACAAGACAGAATACATATGTGCGAATGAGAGGGAGGTCAGTGGAATGTTGAGGATGCAGGGAGTAGAGTTGGTAAAGGTGGATGAGTTTAAATACTTGGGATCAACAGTACAGAGTAATGGGGATTGTGGAAGAGAGGTGAAAAAGAGAGTGCAGGCAGGGTGGAATAGGTGAAGAAGAGTGTCAGGAGTAATTTGTGACAGATGGGTATCAGCAAGAGGGAAAGGGAAGGTCAACAGGACGGTAGTGAGACCAGCTATGTTATATGGGTTGGAGACGGTGGCACTGACCAGAAAGCAGGAGACAGAGCTGGAGGTAGCAGAGTTAAAGATGCTAAGATTTGCATTGGGCGTGACGAGGATGAACAGGATTAGAAATGAGCACATTAGAGGGTCAGCTCAAGTTGGATGGAGAGGTGAGACTGCGTTGATTTGGACATGTGCAGAGGAGAGATGCTGAGTATATTGGGGGAAGGATGCTAAGGATAGAGCTGCCAGGGAAGAGGAAAAGAGGAAGGCCTAAGCGAAGGTTTATGGATGTGGTGAGAGAGGACATGCAGGTAATGGGTGTAACAGAACAAGATGCAGAGGACAGAAAGATATGGAAGAAGATGATCCACTGTGGCGACCCCTAACGGGAGCAGCCGAAAGAAGAAGAAGATTGGCATTTCACTGCATCATGCACAAATGAGTGTAGTGTGCCAAATTGTGTAGGAAAATGGGAGACATCATGGATACAGTGATGAAGTTTGTCAAGTCCATTTGTGAGACTTCCAGTCAGCAACATTACCCTTCAGAGGCCAGCTGGAGGAAGTGTCAGTAGAATATCACAAACTGCTACATTACCATCTTAACAGGCCAGATAATCAGAGAGAGATTGCAAACTTCAACATGAATTTTTTAATTTTTTTAAGGATTATCTGTAGAGCTGCCTTTTTGAATATTCTGAATGAAAGTAGCATATGTTTATTTGTTTGTGTAACATCACGTCTCACCTAAATCAGCTTTATTTATAATGGCAAGGCAGGAATTGTTCTGTCATGGGCACACACACACACAGAGCTGAAAACTGGCCTTGTTTGAACTAGATCTTCAGGGAAGAAAGCTTCACTTTATACAGCTGCAGCAACATTGTGAGAAAAGACAAAATCCAAGAGGATTCCTGGATGCACATGTTAATGACAAGATTGACAAAAAATTTCAAGAAGCGGTACAGCCTCTCAAATGAAATCTTCCTGTTTCTAGGCTTGCCATTCTCTGGTTCTGCAAATGACCTCTGGACTGCTTAGGTCAGAAGGCTAATTCTATTCATGGATGAGGTTTTTCTTAAAAGTGGACACCTTTGAAATGTTAAAATCAGTTTTCCTTAAAGAGCAACAAATGGATAGCACATGTGACTTGTAGAATAACATGGTTCCCCTATTCAGATGCACAAGAATTCTGCTCACCACATTATTTCCTGCCACCTATACCTGTGAATTACCATTTTCATCAATCAACTTTAGCAAAAGCCAGGACAGGAACAGACTCTCTGATGGACACCTAAATCAGGGCCTTCACATGACTGCAGCACAACACTTCCACTCTTACAGTTTTCCTATCTTCAGCTCCCCATTGCCACTTCTCTAACTGGTAAATAAAGTGTAATTACTGCAGCTATGGTGTGTTCCATTTACTTCGGAAGTCAGAGCTGTGAATGATGTCATAAACCAAATTGACCATGTTCCAGTAAAATGTTTGGAAAATCATCACAGAAGCCTCCAGGAAAACCTGTTATGCATGCTTTTTCAGGATACAGACAACTACTGAACAAGCTGATAACAATGTATGACTGACATGATAATTTGCACATCCAAACCCCAACTGAAACTTCCTACTTGGAATCACAAATTCTGACTTCCCAGTTCAAATTTACAGTAATGCAGCATTAGGCCTATCAAATTAATTACAGTTAATAATAATAACAATCATTCTACTAATCATGTGAATTCCCCTTGGGATTAATAAAGTATCTATCTATTGTCAGAGGTGGCTGGGGTGGCGACCCGGCCGGGACGCCCAGGAGGACAGGAGGAGGGCTTGCGCCTTCCCCAAACCATCTGGGGGCGACCGCCCTGGTACCTTTGGGGGCCATGGGTACAGAGCTTTGAAGCTCCACCCTGTAGGGGCCCGTGGTCGCCACCAGGGGGCGCCCCCATGCCTTTGGAGCCCTGGACCGCAGCACTTCCGCCACACCAGGAAGTGCTGGGGGGAAGAAGAGCAGGGACACCCGGAGTGCTTCCAGGGATACAGCCGGCACTTCCGCCACACAGGGGCGTGTCGGAGGGTGATTACCGGAACCCACCTGGAGCACATCCGGGTGATAATAAAAGGGGTCGCCTCCCTTCATGCGAGGCTGGAGTCGGGTGGAAGAAGGACAAGGTCAGGAACGAGAGAGAGTAGGAGGCGGCCCGAAGAAGAAGGCATTGTGTGGCCAGGACTTTGGGGGACTTGAAGGGGTTTGTGTGCACTTTGAATTGTAAATAATAGTTGTAAATAAACGTGTGGTGGTGGAAAACAACATGTCTGCCTGTCTGTGCCCGGGTAACGTTCACACTATCTATCTATCTATCTATCTATCTATCTATCTATCTATCTATCTATCTATCTATCTATCTA
>JANRMT010062799.1:3280407-3337093 GCA_026402145.1 Polypterus bichir lapradei
TCTATCTATCTATCTATCTATCTATCTATCTATCTATCTATCTATCTGTTGTACTACATGGGTTACATGGGCATCTTGACCAGAAGAGGTGCTGGTTTCTTACCTAGATGGGAGCTCCCTAGCAGGAAGATAAGCATCCCAGCCAGGAGAGAGAGAGAGAGGTGCTAGACCCAGAAGAGATGGCTAGAGTGGTTGCATGGACACCCCATCGGAATATGAAGATGTTTCTGGGGACTCTTTATTACCCCAGATCGCTAGATGGCCATGGACCTGGATATCGGTATGCAGTAGGGCATGCTTAGAGATGATGTCCGGCAGAACAGCCTTGTTGGGTCCCGTGGATGCTGCAAGAGGGCACCCTGCTATGTTGGACTTCCGTATGTCCCGGAAGTGCTTCCAAAGGGTAGTGACCCTGGCACCAGATGTACTCCCAGGTCCGCAGTAAAATGGACCGCACTCCTTTATCCAGGTGAGTCAGAGCTGGGAGGAAGGGAGGCAACACTCAACTGGAGGAGGGCAGTGTGGCGGTGAGAGGAGAGAAATTGTGAGGTGATTGTGAGAGAGGTGATCAATCTGGTATATAGTGCCTTTCACATCTATCTTATATAGTCATCTATCTATCTATCTATCTATCTATCTATCTATCTATCTATCTATCTATCTATCTTAAAGGATAGCAGTCAGACAACATTAAGGTTCACCAGTTCATGACATACACATATGATTGAGGTAACGCATATTCTTAAAAATGAAATGTTTCAAGCATACAGAGCATGTAGCTGTTAATGTGTATTCCTTGTTAATTATATTTCTGTTGACAAATTTGCAGGAACATTCTCAACAGTCATATACTTATTGCATGGGTGTGAAAACATTTTTTCTGTTAACCTTTTCTAATTCTTAACAGAGTAAATATGTTTCTAAAATGTTTGTCATTCTCTTAATCAGCTTCTTTAAAAGCTTGAAAACCGCTCATTTCTAAAGATCTGCAGACTCAAACGCTATCAAAAAGCTATTTTCCTGAACGTGTCCCACTGACCTAACAGCTAATACAGTGACAGCACTAAGCAATCTGTTGTGCTAATTACTCTTATCAGCAAACTAATAAAAGCTATTCTTCACATACTGCCATGTAACGCCTGTGTTTTACATTCATTTGTGAACTACAATTTGCTGAAATATGAATGTTGAGCTTTGGTTGGACCACTGTCCTTGTACAATTAGTCTGAATGCAGCAATAAAGCAATGAGTTTCAAATACATAATAACACTGCGACTTTCCACCATCAAGTAAAGTATTAAATCTTCTATCATTTAACTACTCTATAACAGTTGGCAGGCACACGCAAGTAGGGGGCAACTACAAGGTTACGGTGAGATGAGGAATACCACTCTTAAACGTGAGAGAGCGTTATCGTTAACACCTTCCGTGCTTTTGCCGCCAGGACAAACCCACTTCAAGACTACCATCCTCACACACTCAGAAGTGAATAAGAAACAGAGAAGAGGGCTCAGCACACCAGTGTTGAGAGCATGCGTAGAGGGAGTAATGCTGAGGTCTGTTGGTTATGACGTGTAACCTCTGGTCTTAGAGGATGTCAGAGAGTCTCGAGTTGAGGACTATGTATTTGCTGTTACAACCATATAAAATGATAAACTGTGTAAACTATGAATAGAGTTATAGTGTAACAATTTTTATCATCCGAATGTGACAGGATGGTATGAAGTTCAAGGGATATGTCATTGTCTGTGGACCAGTTGTGACAATATGCAAAAATGGAGATGCTTGTAGCATTCTGGAATATTTTATTTAATGTGCCCCAGTATATGTCTCTCAAAACATTTCATTACAATGGAACCAAATACCAAAGGTCTTTGAGACCGGCCACGTTTTTTTTTCTTTGGTACAGTGATAATTGTCATAAAGCAGGACTGCCAATGGGAGACCCATAATTGCCTATTTAGTTTTAAATAAATGCATTAAGTTTTTAATTGTTGCCTGTGTTCTTAACCATAATAAGGTGCAAATAACAAAGCGACCAGCAGCTCTCCAGCTAATGTGCATCCATTTAAACCCGTGTCAATGCATTATGAAGTGTCTGTATTAATACAATGTTCTAAAATAAATGAAAAATTTACAGTTTTGATCTTTTAAATCAAGTTACCAGATGCCTGTAGTTTTTTGCAGGTTGAGGAGTTTGTTATTAGCCAAATCTTGATGTGATGGTAGTATTCTTTATGTGTGATCCATGTAGATCATTACATTTTAGTTGGACTGTGCACTGCACTCTAATTAACCTATGTTATCATTAGACTAATTCACACAAAACAGATGAGTCTTTAAATATATGCTGTGGCCAGACTTACGAGGATATCATCATTTGCAGTATTCCTTATGCTCTATTTGAATTTGTACGATTAAATTAGGCAAATAAACTGAAATGGATCCAGCCTGCTTTATAGTTTGTAGAATGGTTTTTCATAACGCATTGTCTTGGTGGACGAAATTCTCTTGGAGGCATCAGAGACAGGCATAAGAGATGTCTTTAAAGAACAGGTTTTCATTTGAAATGCTTAGAAAAAATCACAACCCTACAAAAACAAAACTCTAGTAAAATTGTAGAAGACACTGTGGAAGTGTTTGCACTGTGCAGCCTTCACGGCAGTTCTGTCTGGTCTGATGAATGTCACACAAATGGCCAGTGAGTCACCACTTGGGCAGTCATTAGGCCTCACATCCTCCTTAAATTTCAACCTAGAGGAGCGCTCTGAGCAAATCTTCAAAATGAGTGTTTACTGTGGTGCCTGCTTGTGCCAGGTATCCCTGATTGTCATTGCTTAGTAAAACTGTGCATGCTAAAACAAGATTTGATTCCACTACATTACTGAAAGCTTTTTTAAACTGAGAAGTTCTTTAAATAATTTCAAAGAAATGGGTTTGTTTTTTTTCATGTCATATTGTCAGTCCGTCATTTTCTAATCCGTTTTGTCCTGAACAGGGTCACGGGGGTCTTCTGGAACTTGTCCAAGAAGCAGAAACAAACACAGGACAGAACACCAATACATCGCAGGGTAAACACACACACACACATAGGCCAATTTAGGTTTGCCAATCACCTAACCTGCATTTCTTGGGTCTGTGGGAGGAAACCCATCCAGACCCCACAAAGGGAGGACCCAGGACACGATCCTTGGTCTCCTAACTGTGAGGTAGCTGTGCTACCACTGCACCACCTTGCCACCCCATATCATATTGTGATAAAGGTAAATGAATGCGACAATGGTCTGTGGGCAGCATTGTGGTGCGGCATCCAGCGGGTTTCCTCGAGTACGCCAACTTCTTAATAAAAGATTTGCAGGTCAGTTTGCCTGGTGAGGATTGTCGTGTGAGTTAGTGCGACTGACTCTAGTTGGTTCCTGACTTGCTTCTGAGTCACCTGGGACAGACTGTAGCTTTTCGCATCAAACATGTACAGGGCAATGAGTTTTACAGGAAGCTTTATTTTAAAATCTTTCCTGCTTTTCCTGGAAAACATGCTTGGCTGATTTTAAAGTTTTGCAGCACTGTATATTGGCAGGAATTGAAACTTATTAAGGAACATTGCTGGGGTCAATGCCAGAAATGACTTCAATACAGTTGTCAAAGGTCTAACCAAATTCGAAGTGAAAATTTAGATTGATAGTCGTTTTTTGCTATAAACCATACCAAAAATCTCACACAAAGTTTCTTTTGTTCTTATAAGGAGCTTATAAAGCGTTCTGCTGGTGATGTTTCACGACGAGACAAATCCCCAGTACCTGGCAACAGGACCACAAAATGCTATTGGCTACAACAAAAATGATGGTACGCCAAAATAAAAGTGTAATAATAACAATTTTAAACAGTAAGGTCTACCTGCGCATCCTGTCCCTTAGATCGAGTTGATTGGTCAGTCTGGCTTTGATGAAGCAGTCAAAATTGGCAGTGCAATTGTAAGACACACGAGGAGGAGAAACGGCATAGAAGGCACACTGAGAGAGTCGCCTTCGAGGAAGTGTAAAAGCAGACAGGAGGCAAGAAGACCACCTTGAAAATAAAAACCGTCTGAGAAGTAGAATTTACAGGGATGCGCTTGAGAGGGGGAGCACCGGTGAAGAGCAGTTGAGACCCATGCAATTAAGGAGGAAAAGCACTGAAAATACACATAGGGCAAGTGATAGATAAATAAATATGAAAGGCACCATATGATTACAGTTTTTCTCAGTTGCTTTGGTGCATTTCTCACAACAGAATTGCAGACTCAATACTGCTTGTTCAATTCCCACAACCTTTAGTCAGTTGTGCACATCATAACAGCAATTTCTGGGTGTTTTCGTCATTTTGCAATTGCTTTAGTTCACTCAGGCAGATGCTTATGTGCAATTCTCAGCTATATCATGCATCAGCAGTTGCTTATGTCATGATGATCAAAATGCATTGTGTAGCCCTCTTTTGCATAGTCTTACACTCCAGACAAACTTGTCATTTTTTCATTGTGTAAGTAATTGCAGTCAAAAGTGTTCAACAAGATATCATTGGCTGTCAAGTGTATTTTATAGGTTTCTACAAAACTTTTTTTGGTTTGTATTCACAATACTAATGATTCCTGCACTACCTTAAATTGCCCTCAGGTGACACATTATTCGGGGCAGGTGTGAGATCAATCAGTCTCAGTTGCTTTGGTGCATTTCTCATAACAGACTTAACATTTGCATGACAGCGAGTGCATTTCTCAAAACACTTAGGGCAAATGGCAAAACATCATCAATGGCAAACAACATCAAAATACAAAACACATTTCAGTATGTATATATTGTTTTCGATGTTGTAATTTTTTTTCCTTCATTTCATATGTTATGCACAAAGTATTGAAATGCATTTTTTGCTAAACTCCAAGTGCAGTGCATAGTATGTCACCATATACCAGTGCAATCAATAAAATATTCTTCTTGAATCAATCTCCCACAATCGGTGTTTTGTATTTTTATGTTTCCTGCCCTTGTCATTCAGATGTTTTGTGCATCAGAAAATGTTTAGATTGTGCCAATTTTATATTGATAACATGACTTTACATTTTGGCTGTCATGTCCGTGGACGATGATTCATGGACTTGGCATTTTGATGGCACTGACATATTCAGCGATGTAAATACTTGCTTTTGGGGCATGGATTAAGGATTTTGAAGAGGTTACCTGCTTTTGCTGGTCATCCATGATGTTTTGCCATTTGCACTAAGTGTTTTGAGAAATGCACTCGCTGTTATGCAAATGTTAAGTCTGTTGTGAGAAATGCACCAAAGCAACTGAGAAAAACTGTAAAATTGCTCCTGAACCTGCAGCTGGCAAGCATATAAAGTCAAGGCACAATGGAGCATGGAACCACATCAAGGAAGGACAACCTGAAAATGGAAGAACAGCAAGAAAATGAATAGAGCCAACAGCCCAGACCGAGAAGAGTAGAGGTGTGTGGTGTAAGGAGACAAAACAGAAGAAGTAGAAGAGGTTCAACACATAGGTCAGTTTCTGATGAAATAAGGGCCACAATTGTGGACCATGTTATAAATCATGGCTTTTCAATGGCTGAAGCAGGTCAAATGGTGCAGCCAAATTTGGGGAGAACAACCGTATCCTCGATTGTTCAGACATTTCGCAGAGAGAACAGTTGTGTAAATCAATGATTTTACTCTGTATTTGTGTGTATTACTTTATAATGTTACAGTATGTCATATATTTACAATAGTCCACACTAGACAATATGTATGTTACTGTTGTCCATTCAGTGTTGTATTTTTACTGTGACACATAGGACTTCAAGACTTCCTGGAAGAGGTGGCAAGGGGCCTATTTGCACTCCTTGACAGGAAGAGGCTATTTGTGCTATGGTCATAGCAAATAATGCCATAAGACTCAAGGAAATACAAACTGCCATTATTGCTGACAACGATGTGTTTGAGAATGTCCAGTCTGTCAGCATCTCAACTATTGACAGAGTGCTGATGAGAAAAGAAATAAGTATGAAGCAGTTATACTATGTACCATTTGAAAGGAATAGTGAAGAAGTGAAAGAACGTTGGTACCAGTATGTGCAGGTAAGACTGAACCTGGGCAGTAATACTGTAACTGTAATCTACTGTACAGCAAATAGTCCAACATTGTATATCGACATGCAGTACAGTTGATTTCACCTTGACACATTTGCTACCGCTGTGAAAGCAACATGAATATGTTAGATTTGACTCTATTATCTCCAAAATGAAAATGCATTTTACATCAAACTTACTGTAGTATCTTGTTTGATACAGCGTATAATGGACCTGGAATCAAGTGAATCACCACATATTTTCATATACATGGATGAGGCTGGCTTCAACTTGGCCAAAGGAAGAAGACGTGGGTGTAATCTGATTGGACAGAGAGCTACTGTTGACGTGCCAGGCCAGCAGGGTAGGAACATCACTATGTGTGCGGCTATTTCGGACAATGGGGTCCACACTCATATTCCTCTTGTGGGGCCATACAACACCCAACATCTGCTGACCTTCTTGAACACCCTCTACAGGGATCTCATTCCTGAAGAGGAGATTGGTCAAGAAAATGTACCACAGTATGTGATCATTTGTGATAATGTGAGTTTCCATCACTCCAACCTAATCAGACAATGGTTAACCAACCACCCCAGGATGCTGATGGAATTCCTACCTCCATATTCCCCATTCCTCAACCCAATTGAGGAGTTCTTCTCAGCTTGGAGGTGGAAGGTATATGAGCGTAACCCACATACACAAGTGACACTGCTTGCTGCCATGGAAGCTGTGTGTGGGGATATAACAGCAGACACCTGCAGAAGCTGGATAACACATTCTAGGAGGTTCTTTCGACGCTGCTTTGCAAAGGAAGATATCCGTTGTGATGTGGATGAGAACATATGGCCTAATATACAGGATCAGCAGCAATTGTAGAGAGCATTTAGAGTTTCAGTATGTATATGTTGTTTTCAATGTAATTTTTTTTCCTTCATTTCATATGTTATGCATAAAGTATTGAAATGCATTTTTTTGCTAGACTCCAAGTGCAGTGCATGGTATGTCACCATATACCTCTGCAATCAATAAAATATTCTTCTCGAATTAATCTCCTGCAATTGGTGTTTTGTATTTTTATGTTTCCTGCCCTTGTCATTCAGATGTTTTGTGCATCAGAAAATGTTAAGATTGTGCCAATTTTATATTGATAACATGACTTTACATTTTGGCTGTCATGTCCGTGGACGATGATTCATGAACTTGGCATTTTGATGGCACTGACATATTCAGCGATGTAAATACTTGCTTTTGAGGCATGGATTAAGGATTTTGAAGAGGTTACCTGCTTTTGCTGGTCATTCATGATGTTTTGCCATTTGCACTAAGTGTTTTAAGAAATGCACTAGCTGTTATGCAAATGTTAAGTCTGTTGTGAGAAATTCACCAAAGCAATTGAGAAAAACTGTAATAGATAGGAAAGACAGTATTGTATATAACAGATAGACAAAACCGATTATTAGGGCAAAAAGAATTTGAAATGTTTTTTACACTTGGATGTCAAAACCTGCTACCAGCTGTCTTAAGTGATGTCACACAATATCACACTGCCCACTCATGTGATTAGCAACAGACTCGGTCACTATAAACAGTATAAATCAGATGGCATCTATGCCAAAACAACAATACAAGTGGCACAGTGATGAGTTCACCAACAGGACAATAAGCATAATAAACAAAAATGCTTCAAAAACTTTGAGAAATGAAATGGATTTTTAGCCTAGGTGCCAAAGTGAGGGTTCATCACAATTAGAAGATTTCTGATTAATTCTTGAAAGTGCTGACCAGGATAGTTAGGGATCAGTAAATGAACAGGCTTGATCTCTGCTTTGATGTTTCGTTACTATTTAACAACTAGAACTGTTAGTACTTGTTTCAAAAGAGTTCTCTTGATGCCATCTCTGATTTTTATTATATACTTTTGAAACTTTTTGCAGCCAGGCTTCGGGTATCAGAAAAAACCTTTTGATCAATAATAAATGTGTATTGAGATCCATACATTTCTGGCATGACATGCCTGATTTCTGACTGAAGAAGTCAAATTCTCTTGTAAATGTCAGCTGGCGACAGACTTGCAGCCTGAAGATTCTTTCTTAGGAGCATCATTAAGAGGAATTTTTATTTGGAGCTGAAATTTTTGTTTCCCATTCCTGACATATTAGATTTTGTGATCTGGTTCTTAGTTATTACAGCTGTACTGGCCATCCTTGGAGGGAGTACATTGCATTTCAATTAAGTCAGAGCGCAGTCATCAGAAAATGCTCAGAGATAAATTTAAATGCAGCAGTCAGCAATTTTGTGTAACTGATCCTTTGAGTTTATGTAATCTCAGTGCTTAAAGGATTCTGTATGGAGGTTAATGGGTTGTTACAATCTATTAAAGGTTATTAGATAGTTGTGTCAAATTGGAACAAGCGGGATGGTGGGAGTTTGGCTTTATAATGGGATTGCAGTAATTAGAGTGTTTTGTTACTGGGCAGTAAATCTGGACCTCAGAAACAGGCATGTCCTATATTATTGTTGTTTATTTGAAGATTGATCATAATAATAAATAAGCACGACTTTTATTTCTGTCGTAACTGATATTGGAGGTGACTGGACTACTAAAAATGCCCTTTCAGGGCAGTTGACCAATGGATTACATTATTCTATAAAACTCGGCATCTCAAATGACTAAATTTAAGTCCAGTACATTATCTCATTAGTCATATTATCTTGACAAGAAGAGGTCACAAAGTATTTAAATATATTTTTGCAAAGCAAGAGTTTAATCTATAGGGTGGTCCAGATCTAATTATGCAATTTTCATTACGCTATAACTTATTAAGTTTATTACATAGGAAATCACCCGAAAAATCCCGGACCATCGAGCAGTCTGCGAACTGACAACATGAAGAATTGTTTTCTCGCCGAACTGGAATTGTCCCCGCATAAATCAAAGTCATCCAGACGATCTGAATCTGTATAATTAGATCTGGACCACCCTGTAGTGCACTTTTATTGGGTTATAGGATTTTACCATCACATGTACAGTCTGGTGAAATTCTTACTTGCATGTGCTAATCAGCATACAACATGTGGCTACTCTCTGGTAAGTAGAAGTACCTGACCTTGAAGCTTGTTACTCACCATCTCCTATGAAACTGATGATGCAGACACTATGCTGTATGACCAGAGACAGTTAAGGGAATCTTCAGTTACTGCCGTGGTCTTCATGCTTCTAAACCAATGACCAAGTGTCTTTCTTGATTTTCTCAGTTTCCATTTGTGCATGAATGCAGTCTGCCATCGTGTAATTTTCTTTTTCCATGTTCTGTCACTTTTATACTTACACAGAGTGACTGCAGTTTTGAAAAAGAGAGGGAATCGAATTTGGATATGGCTCAGACAGATTAGAGATCAAGCAGAATTCATAACATAGAAAAATGCGTATAAACAAACAAAGATCAGAATTGTGGTGAGCCACAAAGGGTACACATAATCAGAGCCAACAAACACAATTAGAGTGAAAAAAGTTGTCATAACCCCTTTATGTTTTTGGGGTCATCAAGCCTAACAGCAGCATAGCAAACTTGAACAAAACTGTCCCAAAATGGAAATCAAAGTAGCACTGTTGGGCACCATGAACCATATTTAGTACTAGTAAAAACATAAGCCTTGTCATGACAACCTTGGTGTTTACTAGAATATTGTGTTGTGAGATTTTTTAGATTTATACAGTGTTTAGTCGTTCATTGGGGTGATTGTTTGATGTTTTCTTGAATTTTTTGACCTTTACTCATTTTGTTTCACCACATTTCCTGCCTAGTGATGTGTTCATTTAATGTACATTTCAGCATCCATTTAGACTACATCAACATTATGTTTATGTTGATTGGTGCCAAATGTCAACTGATACAGATATGTATGGAAATGATCCTAGAATATTTGAAATTGTTGGTCAGCTTTTAATTTTCATTCTGCATAGAGAGCTTAACTGCTGATTTCAAAGTCAAGGTTACCTTATTGTCATCAGCAATTGTGTACAGGTACATAGTGAGAGAAAGTGTATCTCCATGAGCCCAGGTGCAACATACAGCAAGGTGCAACAGAAACAAACCATAAATAGACAAACCTTCCATAATAAAGTACTACTGCACGATAATAACTTATTGTGTGCAGAGGCAATCTGCAGCACTGAACCGCCTTGAG
The DNA here is from genome assembly GCA_026402145.1 of Polypterus bichir lapradei. Taxonomy (NCBI): domain Eukaryota; kingdom Metazoa; phylum Chordata; class Cladistia; order Polypteriformes; family Polypteridae; genus Polypterus; species Polypterus bichir. Next base: position 3,290,696 of record JANRMT010062799.1, read on the forward strand.
ATACTGATAAGTATACAGTTATAAAAGCAAATAACAGTGTAACAGTGTATATTTGTATAAGTAAATAAAGTGTGCCTATTGTATCAATAAACACAACAAAAGATAAAGTACAGGTGCTGTTGAAAAAGCCCACAGTGTAATATGTTATATACGTATACAGTATATAAAGCATAAAGTGAGGTAGTACACTAGAATGACACTGGTTAAACAGGAACTAGACATTTTTGTGCATTAAGAGTTCTAAAGGCCTGTGGTATGAAACTATTACTCAGTCTTGCAGAAGCTTTGATACTGCTTTCCAGATAGTAGAAAAGAGAAGACTCCATGTAATAGGTGGGAATGGTCTTTCACTGTGTAACTGGCTGTGTTGTAGCAGCGGGTTTGGTTAATGTCTTATCAGGGGAGGTGAAGGCGCACCAATAACCTTCTCAGCTGCTTTAACTACCTGCTGTAGTGTGTTGCAGTCTGAAACATTACAGCTTCCATAACAGACCGTGATGTAGCCAGAGAAAAGACTTTCAATGTTACTCCTATAGAATGTGGTAAGGATTGGTGGGGGGAAGATAGCTTTTATCAGTACAGACAACTGCGGAACCCTCTTGGCTATGCAGGCAGAGTTGACAGACCAAGAAAAGTCAACTGTGATATAGACTCCCAGAAACTTGATGTTTTTGACCCTCTCAACAACAGTGCCGTTGATGGTGAGAGGTGAGTGAGCAGTGCTGGATTTCCTGCAATCTATTATCATCTCTTTTGTTTTTTCAACATTAAGAGAGAAATTGTTTCACTTACACCAGGCAGCCACTCACCACCTTCTCCGTATATGCTGAGACATCATTGTTCTTAATGAGACCCATCATGTCATGTCATGTGTAAACTTGATGATTTGGTTTGAACTGAACTGTGCTGACTGTGGTGGGCTGGCGCCCTGCCCAGGGTTTGTTTCCTGCCTTGCGCCCTTTGTTGGCTGGGATTGGCTCCAGCAGACCCCCGTGACCCTGTGGTTAGGATATAGCAGGTTGGGTAATGAATGGATGGATGGATGAACTGTGTTGAACAGTCATATGTCAGCAGTGTAAAAAGCAAAGGGCTGAGGATGCAGTCCTGTGGTGCTCCTGTGCTCAGTGTGCTTCTGGACATTTTGGTACCGATGCAGACTGAATAATAATAAAACCCAGTTTACAAGGGAGGCGTTGAGGCCCAACCTGCTCAGCATAGTTGCGCAGGCTCTGGGAAATGGTAATGTTGAATGCTGAAGTTGATAAACAGCGTCCTTACATGAGACTCGTTATTGCCATGGTGAGTCAGTGGCAGATGAAGTGCAGAGGATATGGCGTCGTTGATAGAGTGGTTGAGGCAGTAAACAAGCTAAAGGGCGTCCAGTGAGCTGGGGAGGGTGACTTTGATGTGGCTCACGACTAGTCTCTTGGAGCACTTCATAATGACTGATGTAAGTGCCATGGGGTAGGAGTCGTGCATGCAGGTCAGACATCATTTCTTTGGAACTGGGAACATTGTAGTGGTTTTAAAACATGTTGGAACAGCTGCCTGACTCTAGGAGATTATGAACACGTCCATGAGGACATTAGCCATCTGCACACTACTTGAGCACCTGTCCAGGTATGTTGTCAGGACCAGAAGCTATAAGTGGGTTTCTCTGATCAGGGCCTGTCTCACTGCAGTTAGACAGATTACCTGGTCATCTGGGAGAGAGATGGATTTCTTTATGGGCTCACTGTTTAGTGCATAGAAAGCATTCAGTATGTCATGGAGACACTGAGAGAAGGTGCTGGTTTGTAGTCTGTGATGACCTGAATACACTTCTACTTGCTCCGAGCATCAGTGGTGTTCTGAAAATGCCCTTGGATTTTTTGAGCATATGCATACTTTGCTTTTTTGGTTGCCAAGGCCAGGTTAGCTCATTGCAGTTCTGAGGGTAGCCTTCTCTGAAGACCTGAAGGAAGCATCCTGGGCTTTCAGCATTTTCTGGACCTTTCCAAACATCCAGGGTTTCTGGTTGACTCTTATAGTTACTGTCTCTGCACCACCAAGTCTGGAATGCCATCATACAACCAAGTTTCAGTAAATATTAAACCACAACAGTCCTTCACATCCCTTTGCGTAGTATGTTGGAGCCATAAATTGTCCATTTTGTTTTCCATCAAGCACATATTTGTTAGTAAAAGGGATGGGAGATAGGGTCTTGTCAGATTTGCTTGTAGCTTAATATGAAGGCCTACCCACTTTCCGTGATTTCAGGTTCAGTCACACTGTTTTTAGGCAATCTTCCCCTGACTAGTGGTCTCACGCTGCTGTGATGTCCCATGGCCCACTCCATGAACCAAGCAGAGCTCCTGCAGGGATCTTTGTAACCAACATTATAATATAATATAAGAATGTCCTTGTTTGGCTCATTGCAATTGTTGGACACATTGCCCATTCTGCTAGGCTTTCATGGCACACCAGGCATTTTAAAAAAGCAGATTTAACAGGAATGCAGGCATCCAGCTTCATAAACCCCCCACTTGCATTCCAAACTAAGTGACTGAACACCAGCTTGGACCAGGATCTGTCTGGACTTCATCTGTTAACAGAGGTGTAAATCAGATTTACACGGACATCTCTCTAGAGGCCCCTATGCTGACCTCTTGAACCAGAAGGCATGAAATATATTTGAGCAAAGACAAAGACCTAAATATTTAAGAGATGACACCTAAGATGTACAGAAGAACCCACATGAAGATACTGATTTTGTAATTGGAAAAGACTTCAGTCTAATCAGGAGAAGTTTCAACCTTCGTTTAAAGCTCTCTACACCATCCTGAAGAATCACTCTCTTGCTGGGATATTCACTAGACTTTCTCTGGCCTCCCTGGAGATCATCAAAGGGATGGGGAAATATGCAAAATGACCCTCTGAAACCTAAAATGTTATCAGTTGCTCTCTTGGAGAACTGAACCAACAAACTGTTCTGTTTATGACCTTGAGAGCTGTGGTCCAGTTTGCCAAGCTGAACAGTGAGCCAGTCTGAAGGCTGAGGAGCAGCCATCACTTCACAAAGGGAACTTCAACATCTAGAATATCAGAATAAGTAGTGCTTTTCTCCAAGTTGCAGACAGTACAGCAAAGGGCTTACTGGCAGAAAGCAAGCAGAGAATGCAGAAGCACAACACTGACCAGGTTTGTGCAGCAAAGAAAATGAGTGCACTCCAATGCCTGAAAAATTTTGAACTTGAACCTGGAGCAACAATAAAGCAATAACTCTAGGCATCATACATAAAGACCTTGATATCATAAAACTATTTATCTGTGCCCAGATAAAATGGAACTTTAAATACCAGTAAACAGCCAGCCTATGTGTTATTTGTTTGTATAACTAGTGTGTCTGTGCCCAGTCTTATATGTTAACATTGTCAGGGATGCCAGGGGCCATGACCCAGCCGGGACGTCATGAGGGACCGGATGTGGGTCTGTGCCCACCCTGGATCATGTGGGGGTTGCCTTCCGGGTTGCTTTGGGGGCCACGGGTACAGGGCATGGAAGCTCCACCCTGTAGGGGCCCGTGGTCACCGCCAGGAGGCACCCCAATGCCTTGGGGACCTGTTACCCCAGCACTTCCGCCACACCAGGAAGTGCTGGGGGGAAGATTTATGACGGCGCCCGGAGAGCAGCCGGGAGGACAGCCGGCACTTCTGCCACGCTGGGGTGTGGCCAGAGGAGGAATGCCGGGAACACCTGGTGCTCATCCGGGAACCCTATAAAAGGGGCCGTCTCCATTCATTCGAGGCTGGAGTCGGATGGAAGCAGGACGAGGCAAGAAGAGAGTGTGGAGGCGGCCCGAAGACAAGGCATTGTGTGACCAGGACTGTGTTTGGGGTTTGTGTGCACTTTGGACTGGGTCTGAGTGACCATATCCTTTGTATATAGTTGTAAATAAACGTGTGGTGGTGTTGTAACAACATGTCCGCCTGTCTGTGTCCGGGTCGGCTCCACAACATATATATGCATTTATCATATTTCATGTTTATCAATAAGTTGTTTTATTCTATTTCTTAATTCGAGTGGGCTTCAGTTACCTTAATATATGCTTAAAGGTTGGATACCCCCTCCTACAACAGAGAAAAATAAGTAAAATAGGAGACTTGCCAACTTATTTGAATAACTGCCAGTATTGCTGAAGGCAAAATTGATAATTAATTAACCAAGTTAAAATTTCTTTTTCAAATCCCACATTATTACGGAACCCTCCTGGTTGTCCATCTCATTGATTATTGATCTTCAAAAATTCCTATGCAGTGGTGACCTCAGATGATATTTAAGAGAATTTCCATAACAGTCGTCAGAGTCATTGTGAGAACGCTACTGTCACGCCATGTCCTTGATCAAAGCCATTTCCAGACTGACTCTTTATTGTTTAGTTTTGGCTACGGCTCTTTGTGCAACTTATCCTTTCTCTTAATAATCATTGGACAATCTTATTATCATTTGTTCAGAGGCAAGTGAAGTTCATTTTTGCATGTGCTAATTTACGTGCAACACATTGTAACTCTCTGGAGCCAGGACTAATTACTGGGACTTTGGAGTAAATATATACTAGGTGCTGAGCACTGTGTAAGAAAAGCTCAGTCACAATAGAAAGGTTTGGGGTACCTTTTAGGGTAAGCACCATCCAATGAGGAAAAAAATAAAGCATGAAAATACAAAACTGAAAGATGACTGTACAGGTTGCCGTAAATTAAATTCTTTTAACAATAATGTCAACACTCATTTGCTAATGTTGCACACTTAGTTGTAGGTTCCACCTAAAACCTTTATATCCTGTCAGGGCTCAATGCGGAGAATGTGATGTTAGTAGTCTTGGGGTTGGGTATGTCCTAGAGGCAAAAGAGGAGAAGGTGTTACCGACCATACCCTCTCACGCTAAAGAGTGGTATTCCTTATCTTACTGTACTTACTGTACCTTGTAGTTGCTTCATACTTACATGTGTCTGACAAATGCTATAGAGTAATTTACTGATAAATAAGTAAATTCTTTACTTGAGAGTAGTAAGTTTCAATGTAATAATACATTTCAAACTCATTGCTTTATTGCAATGTTCAGATTTTTCTAATTGCACAAGGACAGTGGTCCAACCAAATCTAAATATTCATTTTGCTGCAGAACAGCCTCAACCGTGAATAATATTAATAACCACTTATGCTTCAATTTTTTTTTTCCCAGCTGCAATTAAACTGTTAAGCTCATTTCAGTTTTCAGCAAGTTGTGGTTGACAAATTGAATGTAAAATAGGCATTACATGGCAGTATGTAAACAATAGCTTTTATTAGTTTGTTGATAACAGTAATTAACTCAAACAGATTGCTTAGTGCTTTCACTTTATTGGCTGTTAGGTCAGTGAGACACGTACAAGAATATAGGTTTTTGATGGCGCTTGAGTTTGCAGATCTTTATAAATGAGCGGTTTTCAAAGTTTTGGAGCAGATGATTAAGAGAACGGCAAACCTTTTAGAAACACATTTTTTCTGTTAAGAATTAGGAAAGGTTAACAGAAAAAATGTTTTCACACCCATACTGTGCTTTAATTGCAGAAGTATGTGTCTGCTGAGAATGTTTCTGCAGTTTTTTCAATGAAAAAAGACAACAAAAAACAAAGAATATGCATTAATAGTCCCATGCTGACTATGTAAGTAACTAGTAAGAATCGGCATTACCTCAACCATATGGACTGGTGGACCTTAACGTTGTCTGACTGCTATCTTTTAACAACAGACCTGTAACTTATCATAGTTTTTGTTATGGGTGAGGTATATAGATACATAGATACAGTATAATAGATAGGGGAGGCACTATGTGATAGATAGATATCTAACACTTTATTTGTACCAATTAGGAAATGAACCTTTTTACAGACACATAACACAGACAGATAATTCTTTCTGCACCAGGAAACTAAATTCTCCACCTGACTCCTCTATTTTGTCTAGTGTTAAAGTTTTTATGTCTCCTGAGCATTTTACTGAAATACAATTTGACCCCTGTGTTAAAAATTATGATCTTTGGACAAATTATTGTCTTTGGAATAAGCATTCTACATCAGTGTAAATTGGAGAAGACACTAAAACGCATTTTTAAATACATAGTGCTAGTTCTCAAGTGATACTCAATGGTCATTTATTGTTCATTGCATTTTTAAAATTAATTCACAACTGTTATGAAAATAATACTGCAATTTTTGCCCACAAGTAAGCATTTTATTTATTCTACTAATGTCAGTCTGCCATAACAAAAGCTGTGCAAATAAGCTCAGTATGTCAAATAGGATTTGTGAATTTTAATTTAAAAACTAAAAATCCTTAGTACCTCACCTATTAAAAGAGGACAGCATTCAGCATAACAGTTACTGCTTTGGCTCAAGGTTATATCTTTTTGAAGTCTAGCGGCAGTAGATTTTGTATGGTTTCATAGCTTGACTTAAAAAGCAAAGTGCTCAATTCTACTTTCAACAGTGCCCTAAAAAAACTCTGCAGTCATTTACTGTCCTCTTCAAACTAATTTATACATCTGGAGACTATTACAGCATTTCTTATTTTTATGAAATTGCTAGAAACTTTAAACAGGTAACATTGGGTGGAGGGACTTAAGAGCCCTAAGCCCACACTCCAGTCTTCCATAGTGGTTGATGCTGTAGTTCCTTTCCAACCTGGGTATGTCAGGGCGTTAAGAGCTCTTGGGTATGTATTGGAGAATATGGGGTTCATACATTCCAGTCACTGATGTCCAAGTGCTCTGTTTGTTTCTCCCCCTCCTTTCTTTTGTGTCCATCTGTCAGTTCTTTGTCATCTCCAGTCCGTCTTCCACTCATTGTGTTCTTTTTTGTGTTTTCCTCATTTTTTGCCACCCAGACATGAAAAACCATTTAAAGTCATTTTTGGTCATATTTTGTGCAGGAAATTACACCTATATGATAAAGACTAAACCAACTGACCCCAAGGTTTCACCCTCTAATGGGATATTTGGGGTCGAAGTTATAAATTTTGATAAAATGGGGATTGTTAAAACAGCTGTGTGGAGTGTTGTCTGAAGCTATTTTAAGGCTGCTGATTATGCATAAGATCATTTTTTTAATATTTGATTATTTACTGGTTTCCAATTAACTTCTTATATAATATGCTACCACGGCTGTTCGTTTGTCTGTCCAGGATTTTAAATCACCTGTAGCTCGCAAACCGTTTCACCTATTGACTTGAAATTTGGTACACATATACTACATGACTTCTACTATCCGCTTTCGGGGTGATGATTTTTATTATTCTTTTAATTTTTATTTTATTTTATTGTAGAATCAACTATTGGCAGTGTGCAGCAGGGCAGCTGTGCGGCGCATGCATATGGGCGCCGCACTCATTCCCTACCAGCTTTGCGGTCACTTCCCCTAACTCTTCATATCTTTAATCATTCTTGAGGCAGATTGAAGACTTAAGTGCCAGCTTAAATGAAAAATTAAATAAAACGTACTTAAGTAATTGCAACACAAAAATTAACAATCAGTTTTAACTTGAAAAGATGCCGACGAAAGAAGAGAAGCAGCAGGCCGCTAGGGTGGAGACAAGAAGAGCTGCTGAGGAAGCAGCAAGCACATCAACCTCTGAGCAAACGAATGCTAAACAGAGACAGAGAAAGAGGATGAAAACTAGGAATGCTCAAGTCAAGTATATTCACTGCATGTTATTGTGCAGTACGTCGTTACTAGTGAAATAATAAAACAACAATAAGCTTAAAGTAACAGATGTTTAGAACTCTGTAAAACTTTATAAGAATTCCAGGAAAGATGTCTTAAGTTCACAAATAAATATTGATTAGCATATTATAACACATATTGATCATTTGTTGCTATTTTTTGTGTTCCATTTTGTCACTGATTTTTTCCTTTTCCTCTCACATTGTTCTTCTCCTTACTCTCTCCTGCTCAGCAGAGGCTCTTTTTCTAACTCGAAATTGTCTCCAAATGGAGAGTGGCAGACTCCATTGACTTCAAGCACTGGACATCGTGCCTTTACAACTTAACTGTCCTCGATCTTTCAGCCGTGAAAATTAACAGATCTTCTAGTATCAGTTAAGGAATGGCGTTCTGCAGTCAATCTGGTAAGCATTTGGCTGCTCCATTCCTAGAGAGAATGTAATTTATTTAAGACCTGTCCAGTTTGCTCTAGTTAAAGCCCCCAATGCAGCATGTTATGTGACAACATGAGGTCTCTCGACTGTCTACCTTTTCATGAAATACTTAGCACTCACACAGTGGGTGCTTATATTGGCCTTGTTTCATTTTATCTTCTCCTCCAGTACAAATTTGAACACACACATGGAAAAAAACACAACCAGTGAAGTATCTCGCCTTCAGTTCAAGCAGTCACACGTCCATCATTGTCACTGCCATAGCAATCCCCTTTTGGCACGCAGCACAGCCTGATTAACAACCACTTTGTCCCCTTTCTTTTCAAGACAGCAGTTTCTGCTACATTAGCAAGTTATGTTTTATACCTTCATCATTGCATAATTAGAAAGTGACAAACTGTTAAATGATAAGCCAACAATGTTATTGTGGAAAAACGATTTTAAAAATCTTTGTGCTGCAAAAAAGCTATTTAAAAATGACAAGCCTGGCTGGCAAACAACTAAATTAATATCCTTGAAGAAAATTAACCAGGTACAAGTTTGTGATTTCATGGCTCGTTGTTGACTTAAATCATAGCTGGACACAGTCAGTCAGTGAATAAGCAGTAGTAGATAGGGGATTATAATTATGAAATTGAATATTTGCTCTTTGTCTTTTACTGAGTACTTGCGACAAAAACCAATCCAGAATGTGCACAGTGATGAGTAATCACTGACCATATCAATCACCTTAGACACTGGTAAGAGTTTTAAAGGGAATACTAATTAGAAATGGAAAAATCCATGTGCTTTATTAGAACATGCTTTCTACAGAACAATTTATTTGTTTAGCTTTAAAAATTAAATTTAAAATCCACTTAACTTATTGCTCTAGGGGACTTAAAGACCTGATGGTGTGCTCTGTGCTATGCAGGTAGCAGTCTCTTTGTCTGTATTTTGTAAGGCATGTCTACAGTGTAAAATGAAGAAGCTGAAATGATTGAGGGTTAGGGTTCATGAAGGACCCCTGAATAATTTTGTGTCCATAGGGCAAGGTAAAAGTGGCACTGATGTGCTTACACAATGATTGGTGCTGTGCCCCAAAAGAAAAAGAACTCCAGAGGCACAGAGCTCCATTCTTCTCAGAAACTGGTCCAGAAGTGAATATTGACTTTCAGTAGATGCATCGTTTAAATATGATTGGCGTCAGAAGGGGTGTAGCTTTGGCAGTGTGGGAAGTGACCTCATTCCATTTAAAGAGAACAGACAGAACCAAAGTTACTGGCAGTGTCACACTCAATTCCTGCCCTTTGTTAGTCCAGCAAGAACCCATAAAGCACTCCCCATACTCGCGTGTCTGATGACGGCTATTTATGTACATCTCAGCTCTGGGTCATCCAGAGCAAAAACCTTTTGTCAAATTTGCTGCCTTTGTGAATCATATTCTCAAAGCATTCACCAATATAAATCGGTTACAGGAAATTGCCAAACTTGCCCCGCACTGTTATTCCCTTTAACGAAAACTAAAATAAAATATTCTGTTAACAGAAAAATAATCATTTTGTTAATGAAAACAAAAAAAAAATGAAAAAAATCTAAAAAACTAGAATTAAACCAAAGTGAGAAAATAAAAATAAAACTTCTTTTTGTAATTAAATTATGATTTTTGCCATAGTAGTATTTGTGCATAATGTAAATGCAAGAGTGTTGTTGCTGGTGCATTTATTACATTTTCAGACCACGCAAGAGAAGAACATTGATTTGTGTGCATTTGTGCATACCCCTTGCTGCAGGCATCTGAATTTGTGGATTTCATTGGTCAGTTTTCCATTCTAGAACTGAGAGCAAATACCAAAGCCTCATCATTCACCAGTGACTTATTGTGTGGATTTTGTTGGCTATAATTGACTGCCAGTCACAGATGCCCCTTTGTCAGCCAATGGGAGGCAGCTTTCTTCACACTTGAAAAGGCACACAAGTTAAAATACCCCAGGTTGCTTTGCAAGATACACATAAATAGCAAATTAGATCTATGGAAGATTTTTAAAGCTTGAAGCTGGCTCTTCAAATTCAGTCTACATTTAAAATGGAAAAAAATGTTATCTCTGTATGCCAGAGAAAGTAGGAATTTCAGCAATTTCACCCTTATTTCACACAGATACTGCTTGTATTCTGACAGTACCATTGCAGTGACAGATTAAGCAGATGCATATGTAGTCAGTGTAATCAACTGAGCTGACGTTACAAGTACACATTCATTTTTAAACAGGTTATTCAACATAGGCAATGTGGTGTTGCAGAGCAATTTCTTGTCAGGAGATCATAAAGTGCTGTGTCTGGGAGCTCATCAACATTGTTAATTCTAACACAGCATTCTTCTCTGGTTTATTTTAGAGAAAAGCAAAGCAAAATGACACCATTTATTTTAACAAGAGTAATGTACCAAATATCCTCTATATTGAAGTAAACTCTAGCAGTAGATCTGTGTGCAGCAAACTTTCTTTATCTAACATAACACACTAGAAATATCTGATTCATTGAAGAATCTTGATAGGTCACAAAAAATACAAAAAAAAAGTAAAAACCTTGAGAGGTTTGAATCTTTAAGTGAGACGACTCCATCTGATTGTTTACTTTACAGCAGCATTGAGGTCTGGATGGGATTGTTTAGATCTAAGCAGAGCAGCAAATGAATAGTCATGTCCATCCAGTCTGTGGCTGTAAAACTGATAACAAAATCCGCTCTTATTTTATTCATTGTTCCTTATCACTGTGGGTGACTGTAACATCTATATTTATAATCCTGTATTTAAGTGTGCACAAATTGTGTTATTTGTTCATGGCTTTCTTTCTTTTTCTACTTGTTTTTCATTCTAATTCACAATTTTGACTTTCAGATATTTAGCTATTATTTGATGCTTAATATAAGTTTGTATAATGTGTTATCTGCGGTGGACTGGCGCCCTACCCGGAATTTGTTTCCTGCCTTGCGCCATGTGTTGGCTGGGATTGGCTCCAGCAGACCCCTGTGACCCTGTGTTGGATAATGGATGGATGGATAATGTGTTATTAATGTCATTCTTGCTTTTCTTCCTGTTGTATTCCTTTTACTGTTTGTGAAGCTTTTTGAGCATCGGTAAAGTTCTATATAAATAAAATGTATTATTATTATTATTATTGCACAGTGCCATGAGTTCAAGTTTCATTGCTAACCAGATCAGTCTCTGTATAGAGTCTTAATGTTCTTCCCATGAGTTGTTAGATTATATCGACCCAATTTATCCTCACAGGGAGCTGCCCAGTTTTTGCATGTTGCTTGTTAAGAGAAATGTTTCTATAACAAATATCCAACATTTAATGCAAATAATATGCTTGTAGAATTACAGCAAATTTGCATATAGATATATATTGTGAAGCCCAGGGTGCATATGGCCGCCCTATCCCCGACACAGTCAGGTAGGACACGATTTTGCCACATAGCACACAGTTTATTTTCATAGTCCAGCACACAATGCTCACAGAGCACAACACAGTCCCTTTTGCTGCCAGTCCTTCCACCTCCACTCCACCTCAAGAGCTTCGTCCACTTCCTCCTGACTCAGGCTATTGAGTGGTGGTGACTGGCTCCTATTATAGGCATGGAAGGACTCCAGATGCCCAACGAGCTTCTCCCGGCAGCACTTCTGGGTGTGGCGGAAGTACTGCCAAATAGGGCCCTGTAAATGTTCAGGTGCCCCCTGGCAGTGGCCATGGGCCCCAGCAGGGTTGAGCTTCCATGCTCATAATCCGTGGCCCCACTGTAAGCCAAGGGGGCTGCCCTCTGTCAGGAGAAATGGTCTTGAAAATACTGTCTCCCTCGGGCCTTCCATACTCAGGGCGTCCCGGCCGTGTAAGGGTTCCTGCTCTCCGCCACACTATATATACATAGTGTGGGTGTGTGTATTAAGATATATGTGTGTACAAAAACTTTAATCTCTGTGTCTGTTATTATTGTTATTAACATAGTTCAAGTGGTGACTTCAACAGCATTTCACAAAATAAACAAAAGTAAAAATTTGTGAAAAAAATATTAGGTTAGGTAAGATAAACTTTATTAATCCCAAAGGGAAATTCAGATGTATATAGCAGCAGAAACATAAAAAACAAAGATATAGACTTAGAGGACAAATAATACAGCCAATTAATCAATCAATTGTTAAGTAAATAAAAATAAAGTTAACAAAGTACAGCAGGTAGAATCATTGAATTGCCTTATAGCAGAGGGCAGAAAAGACCCCCAGAGGCACTTCTTAGCATACCATAGTGGGATGAGCCTGTGGCTAAAAGTGCTCCAAGAGGGAGCACCTCCTGAACAGGAATTTTCATGATGGCGTCCAGATTTTGCCACCATCCTCTTTTCAACAACACCTTCCAGAATGTTGAGGGTTGCCCCTGTGATGGAGCAGACTTTTCTGATATGTTTGTTCAGACATTGTGCCCAGACCACCACACCTTTCTATTATGGACTAATGGAATATTTCCAGTAGTTTGCCACACACATCAAAAATATTAGCTTAAGCATATTGTGTTTGTATATACTTGTGACTTACATGAAGATTAGATCACATTATATTACCAGTTAATGCATAAAAATGGATAATTCAAATGGATTCACATACTTTTACTTGCCACTGTGTCATGCATCTATGTATTGTCACACACGTGCACATGGGAGGCAGCTAAAGGGCTTGAGTAAGGGCAGTTCCGACTCAGACCAGGATATGGCAGAGTGCACTGACTCTTTTTCTCCCTTTCTTTCAGACCATTTACGGGAGATTCCACCTGGTCCTCTTGACGTCGCGTCCAGGTCCGAGCCTATGGAAGAAGTCCTTGCCGGCTCCGGCCCCTGTGATGTCACGTCCGGCCTCGAGCCTATGGCTGAAGAACCCTATGAGCCTGACCCCTTTGATCACACTTCCTGTCTTTCCCTTTAAAAGCCTCCACCATTTCCCTATTTCCTCAGTTCTGTTTTGGACTCAGTTTTGTGCACATCAGTGCTTTTATACATTTTGCAACTTTGCAGCCAGGATTCCAATATATGGGTGGCTGCCCCAAACCTTTTTATGACTCTTATGTCTGGTTTTTGCGACAGTATTTATCTGTCTCTCAGTCTGTTTTCATTCAAAAACAAAATTTCAAATATTGTATGCAAAAGAGCTTTACAGACAGTTATTTGTAAGGGTAAGATGAAGAAATGTTTTAAAATAAATAAATAATAAATATGAACAAACCTTTAGTTACAGTTAGTGTTCAATTAACTGCTAGTAAATTGCATGTTTCTTTGAATATATAAAAGAACATTATGCAAGTTGTGAGCTAACAGAGCAGACAGAATGCAAAGGTCTATCAGAACTGGCCAGTAGAAAAAAGTAAAGTCGGACATTTGGAACAGACATTCGTGGGTTTAAGGTTCAGATGGACAGATGGTGAACAATCTGAGCTGTAACAAATGAAGCAAAGACTAGAAGGCACAACGGGCACAAACCAGGCCTGAGGTGACATGTCTGAAACACAGTTTAGCCAAGCTGCATAAAACAAAGTGAAGCAGGATGTGCTTCCTGCCAGCATCAAGCAAGAAAACAAAAATAGCAGTGTGTGTTGGGCTTGTGTGTCCCTAGGATTTTATAGGTTTTTAAGGCTTTTTGCACCTTCTGGAATACTTTGTGGACGCAGCTGGGAAATGCAGCAGATTTGCTTTCATTAAAATAAAAAATCCTCACACCCCTTTTTAATTTAAAAGATTGAAGCATGTTTATGAGAAAACAGTGTAGTGGAAGGGAGCGAGATGAGAATGGTTTGAGAATTAGTGGGATTGGCCAAAGTGGTTGGAGATATTTGAAGAATTAAACAGCAGCGATCCAATTGTCCACAGGATCAAGTGAGACTGGATTGAATAAATATCTGAAGAGTGAAGGTGAAGGGGCTGAGCAGTGTGTCCCACAGAGGGTTAGCAGGCTTTTATTGACAAAAAGACATTGAAAGAAGCAAACGCACTGCTTTGATGGATTCTACTCTTGTGCTGTATTTAGAACACGTATTTTACTGAGAACACACAATAACAGACCTAGCTTAGTTTTTCCTTTTTTGTTGAAGACAACATATAATGTGTTGGCACCACTTCAAAGCTGAGGCTTTTCAACATTGACAGCTTTCATTGCCTGTCAGATAGACTTCAAAACTGTTTGCCTTATGAAATACTAGAAGAGATGAGCATCGGCTGAGTCCCGCTCCTCCCCGCTGTGCTTGAGTGATGTTAAGGAGTTCCCTCAACTGATCACTGATGCAAATCCTCTAAAAGCCTGGGAAGCCTGAAAAAGAGCAAGAGTAACAAAGAAAATGGAGTGAACACACAAAATGCCTTGACGTGTATCTGATTAACACTCTCTATGGAACCATTAGTCTGCAGATTATGTGTTGACTGACTCTTTAACGGAGTGCAGGAGAGATCAGACATTCCGCTAGTACCTTGATCTGGTATTATTGCTTTAAGAAAACCAACCGCAGAGGAAATGCTTCAAAATATATTCTCAATGAAGCTTCAAAGTGGTAAAACCTCCAGAGGTCTGGCCATGTTGGTAGCAATTACAAAAAGAGGTTACTAATTGGTAGATGATTTATTTGGGGAGTTGGCATGATTTGCTGAAATTCAATTCTGCTGAGCTGCTTTAGAAGGTCGCGTAAGTAAAAAGATGCCTGCCTGTCACTGACACTTGTCGTAACACACTTGGAAATTGTTTAAAAAAATTAAAAGTGATAGGACTTTTCAGCATTTGTCACACAGGAAATTTGTGTTATCTTTTTTAACATTAATGCAGGAATTTCCAAATATTCCAAGAGCTAATGGAAGCAGCCTTTTTGAAGACTGAAACACTTAGACAATTAGCTGGCTAATGTAGTACATTACAGCAATTACACATTCTCATTATTTAACAAATGATGCTGTAATCATGACCAAGATTAATGTTAAAATATTTTTAAATTACATATAAAATAAACTAGTTTGGAGTGGCATAATGAGATATTGGATAGAGCTGAACCTCTTGGAACCAACATGCTGGGCTGCCAGGTCATTAACCTTACAAAGTTTTCATGTTCTCTCTGTGTCTGTCGCTGGGTATTCCATTTTTCCTCTCACATTCCAAAAGACATTACAATATTAGAACAGTTTAAATGAGAATAGGCCAATCTAGCTTGTCCATCCAATTCATCTTGATTGTCCAAAGGTACATCAGGTTAAGATTTAAATGTCCTTAAAGTCCTGCTCTCCACCATGCTACTTCGTAATTAAGTCTGTGTGTGTGTGTTATGTTTCGGTTGGAGTTCATATGTTTCTTTTATGTCTGATATTACTTTGTTCATTTTTTGTTATTTAATTCCTGTATATTTTTAAATATTTTCAGTGTGGCATGTGTTTAGCTGGTGGTTCCCAAAAAGGCAGGACCACCTGCTATCAACATAGAGGGACTGCCCTCAGCTCTAAAATGGCTGAGGAAAACCCACAGTCCCTTGCAGTTCATTGAATGTGTTGGCATTGGTTCGTTTCTTTTGCAAATTTTCTGGATTTTGACTTTGTGTTGTGGATTTGTATGCTGGGATTTTTTGCTTTGGATTGACTTTGCTTTTTCAGGCATCCCCTGCTGTACCTTTTGTGCTCTTCCGAGCTTCACTGTTTTCAGAGCATTTTTTGTGTTAATAAATCTTTTATTTATAAAGATCTATGTTTGACCTTTTTGTGACTAGCTGGGGTATGACAGTTTTCTCTACTCCAGTGAGCATTTTTTGTAGATAATGTTTGACTTTTTGTGTTTAGGAGCCCCAAGTTCATAACACTGGGGTTGTTTACGTTAAGAAATATTTTGTGACATTTGTGTAAACTCTTCATGAAGTTTCCAGCTGCATTCTTGAGTTCTTGTTGGAGAATTTATTTTAAAGAAACAGTGGTGATACTGTACTAATTATCTAATAGTTTTAAAAATTAAATCATGTCATCTATTAATCTCCACCTGCTTAAACTAAAAAAAATATTTTCAAATGTCATCCTTGCACTTTGATAACCTGTTGTCTTATATTCAGCCTCACTTTGCAATTTTTATTATGCAGTGCCCCATTTGCATAAATGCATAGGTCAGGAAAAATTCAGTACACAATGTGCAGTGAAAACCCAGTGCAGCCCATCCTTGTTTTAGTTTCTATTTATAGCTCATATCTCTCAGTCCTGTAATCAGCCATCTACTCTTCTTTGGACTTTCTCTATCACTGCTATGTCTTCTTTGTCATATGATAACTAAAACTATGCAGTAGTGCAGGTGAGACGTCTCTGGTGTGTTAAGTATAACCTCCTTTGACTGGGACTCCACACACATGTAACCTAAAATCCTATTAGCCTTTGGTAGTCAGCACACATCCCACCTGCAGGGAACAGGCAAATCACCCTAAGCTAAGCATGTTTGGGCCAGGCCAGTACTTGGAAGAGAAATCATTTGAGAAGAGCTTGAGTGTCTGCTGCAAGAGGTGTTTGTGAGGCCATCAGGGGCGATAAGCCCATTCTGTGTTTGTGTCACAAAGTTCCTAAGCACAAAATCCCAAAAACTGTAGCAAAAAGTCCCATTGGCGGAAGCATCTGACAACCTTTGGCTTGAAGTGAAAAGGGCAAACAAAAAATCTTTTCAAATAAAAATATTTTACAAAAAATGCTCTAAAACAAGGAAACTTTGAGGAGCACAACTGACACAGGAGGAATTTGCCTGAAGTAGACACTCCAAAAGCAAACAATTTCTAATATAAATTCTGATAGAATGGTTAGAAACAGCAAAAAGGTAAAATATCCAGAAACACAAAGAATTAATTTCATGGTAAAACAAAACTCACAAACACCACAAAAAACATTCACTGACCTGCATGAGACTGCATGTTTCTTTATTTTTTATATAGGTGAGGACCACCCAAAAACTATAATGAACATAACAGAACAAACAAAGACATTTTAAAATTAAATAATAAATAAAATAAATTAAAACAAAGAAATAATGCAACTAATACACATAAAAAACAATATCAATGCAAACAAATTGATAAGCAAAATAGACCTGAAATAACTGAATTTAAACACCAGCCCTATGAGGAACCCTGGAGTGATTCCTAATGCCCCAGTGCCATGATGGGCTCATTGTTCTATAAAAATTGGCGCTGTCCTTTGGATGAGACGTAAAACCGACATCTTGAGTCTCTGTGGTCATAAAATGTGCCCGGCATCTTTTGAAAAACAGTAAGGGGTTTCCTAATCTCCTGGCTATATTGCCCATGGTGACCTCGTCAGCTCTCGTCCTCTAATCGTCCCCTGGCTGTAATTGGCTATTTCTCTCACCCCTTCAACACCTAAAACCTGGTTGAAGTGGTTACCCAGTATGTGTGTTAAGCACTTGGAGTAGGTTAGAACAGCACTTTGTAAAAATAATTAATTATTATATTAATGAATAGCTCCTGTCTGTTTTTGGATGCAGATAATGTTGAGTCCACTGTGACTTCTAGGTCTTTCTCATTAAGGGTTCTCTGAAGTTTTAGACCTCCCACTATGCATTCATATCTAACATTTTTACTTCCTTTTGTAACTCTTTACATTTACTTGCATTAAAATTCACCAGCTGCAAATCTGCCCATGTCTCTGTGTTGTCCAAGTCACAATTCAGCTGATTGTACATTATCTAACCTTCCACATGTGGGTTAGATTAACTGGTGTGCCTTTACTGGACCTTAAGTGTTTGCTTGAGTGGGCTCTGCAATGCAGTGGACTGATATGCCCTGTAGAAGGTTATTTCTTTCCTTGTGCCCAGCAGCCCTTTTGATGAACTCAGCCCATGAATTGGATTTAGCAGATTTGAGAATGTTGTGTTATAAAGTAGTGTGCTGATGCAAGAAAGAATCCTGTCCTTTGCCCATTTCTCTTGGTATAGCTCTTGCAGCCCTTTAGTGAATATGCCACTTAATAAATATATCTATATATGTGTGTGTGTGTATAATGCAAATTCAAGCATTTAACAAAAATTGTCACTATCATGTTACCAAAATATATTATCTTTATAGAAGCATGCTGTGATAGTCTTAGATCAACTCTTGATGCCATGTTGTAAACATTTATCAGGCACAGATCAGTTGACTGAGTGTCATCAAACACTTATGCTAGATGCCCCATCATTCAAGTTCCCATCATCTGTTCTTGTCTGATTGCCTTGCATAATGGGCTCTCCAGATACAAGAATGTTTTATTTTCACAGTGCCCTTGCAGCTTCAGGTAAGATAATTTGCTCAATGCTCTGACCTTTGTTGTCATTTCACATGTTTGACTGCCGAAGCATATAAGCCTGCACTCTTATTTACTTATTTATTTAGAACACAAATTTGTATTGTAATGGAAATAAAATGAACTTAAAAATTATAAAATACTGTATACTATAATTGAAAAAAAAATATGAAGCAGAATAGAAATATTAGCAATACCAATACTGGCCACGTGTTGTTGTAGCTTTTTTTGCCCAAATGTTGTTTCTTTGTCATTATCTTTAATTTCATCATCGTTCAGATAGTCTCTTTGAAATTGGACCAATAAGTTAGCTTCTCTTGTCTCCAAGACAAGCAAAAATGTAGCAAGAACGTCCAGTTCAGATTATGTCACATATCATCTTCTTCTTTTTCTTCATCTTTCGGCTGCTCCTGTTAGAGGTAGCCACAGTGGATCATCTTCTTCCATATCTTTCTGTCCTCTGCATCTTGTTCTGTTACACCCATCTGCATGTCCTCTCTCACCACATCCATAAACCTTCACTTAGGCCTTCCTCTTTTCCTCTTACCTGGCAGCTCTATCCTTAGCATCCTTCTCCCAATATACCCAGCATCTCTCCTCTGCACATGTCCAAACCAACACAATCTCACCTCTATGACTTTGTCTCCCAACCGTCCAACTTGAGCTGACCCTCTAATGTACCCATTTATAATCCTATCCATCGTCGTCACACCCAGTGCAAATCTTAGCATCTTTAACTCTTCTACCACCAGCTCTATCTCCTGCTTTCTGGTCAGTGCCACCGTCTCCAACCCATATAACATAGCTGGTCTCACTACCGTCCTGTAGACCTTCACTTTCACTCTTGCTGATACCCATCTGTCACAAATTACTCCTGACACTCTTCTCCACCCATTCCATCCTGCCTGCACTCTCTTTTTCACCTCTCTTCCACAATCCCTGTTACTCTGTACTGTTGATCCCAAGTATTTAAACTCATCCACCTTCGCCAACTCTACTCCCTTCATCCTCACCATTCCACTGACCTCTGTCTTATGTACACACATGTATTCTGTCTTGTCCCTACTGACCTTCACTCCTCTCCTCTCCAGAGCATATTTCCACCTCTCCTGGTTCTCCTCAACCTGCTCCCTACTATCACTACAGATCACAGATCAGCAAACATCATAGTCCACAGGGACTCCTGTCCAATCTCGTCTGTCAACCTGTCCATCACTATTGCAAATAAGAAAGGGCTCAGAGCTGATCCCTTATGTAATCCCACCTCCACCTTGAATGCATCCGTCACTCCTACCGCAGATCTCACCACTGTCACACTTCCCTCGTACATATCCTGTACAACTCTAACGTACTTCTCTGCCACTCCCGACTTACTCATACAATACCACAGCTCCTCTCTAGGCACCCTGTCATATGCTTTCTCCAGGTCCACAAAGACGCAATGCAACTCCTTCGGGCCTTCTCTAAACTTCTCCATCAACACCCTCAGAGCAAACATTGCATCTGTGATGCTCTTTCTTGGCATGAAACCATACTGCTGCTCACTATCATCACCTCACTTTTTAACCTAGCGTCCACTACTCTTTCCCATAACTTCATGCTGTGGCTCATCAATTTTATTCCCCCTGTAGTTATTACAGTCCTGCACATCCCCCTTATTCTTAAATATCAGCACCAGTACACTTTTTCTCCACTCCTCAGGCATCCTCTCACTTTCCAAGATTCCATTAAACAATCTGGTTAAAAACTCCACTGCCATCTCTCCTTAACACCTCCTTGATTCCTCAGGTATGTCATCTGGACCAACGGCTTTTCCATTTTTCATCCTCTTTGTAGCTGTCCTTACTTCCTCCTTGCTAATCCGTTGCACTTCCTGATTCACTATCTCCACATCATCCAACCTCTTCTCTCTCTCTCGTTTTCTTCATTCATCAGCCTCTCAAAGTACTCTTTCCATCTGCTCAACACACTCTCCTCGCTTGTGAGTATGTTTCCATCTTTATCCTTTATCACCCTAACCTGCTGCACATCTTTCCTAGCTCGGTTCCTCTGTCTAGCCAATCGGTACAGGTCCTTTTCTCCCTCCTTAGTGTCCAACCTTTCATACAACTCATCATACGCCTTTTCTTTAGCCTTTGCCACCTCTCTCTTCACCTTGCGCCTTATCTCCTTGTACTCTTGTCTAATTTCTGCATCTCTCTGACTATCCCACTTCTTCTTTGCCATCCTCTTCCTCTGTATACTCTCCTGTATTTCCTCATTCCACCACCAAGGTTTCCTCCTTCCTCTTTCCAGATGTCACGCCAAACACCCTTCTTGCTGTCACCCTTACTACAGTACATCTGCTGTAGTTTCCAGGCTGTCTGGTAATTCTTCACTACCACCCAGTGCCTGTCTCACCTCCTCCCTAAACTCAGCCTTGCAGTCTTCCTTTTTCATCTTTCACCATTTGATCCTTGGCTCTGCCCTCACTCTCTTCCTCTTCTTGATCTCCAATATCATCCTATAGACCACCATCCTATGCTGCTTCAATTAAATTACCATAAAGCTTAAAAAAGTAGATGTTGAAAAAATTGTGTGTGATCATCCAATTTATCAATCACTGATCAAGGCTTCTGTAGTGAAAATCGGCTGATTTGAATCAGTGACCGTTTGACCTCAGCATCACTACTTCGTGAGTTTCAGATTGTCATGTTGTTTATCTGACAAACGCACACATTCATATCTGATGTTACAAGATTTGCAGTTCAAAAACTCAGATGTCGGCTGGCTAAACATAATAATTTTTCGGCCTTGAATATAGTGGAATGACAGCCCTGAAGTAGTAGAAGTGCTGGTGAATTAAGGAGAGGTTGGATGGATACGAGAGAGACTGCAAGTTTGTAAAAATTTGTGAGAGACAGAGTGAAATTATGATTAGTAAAAGTGAATAGGAATTGAGTGGGAATGCATAGAATTGAATAAGAAGTTGTCCTTGTCAAGCCAGAGGGTTAAGTGAAGATGCTGGTTGTGTTTGCTTTAGGAAGGTCATTTACTAGCACAGATGTCAAGGAACAGCCTGCCTTTATTAAAAATAAATAACAAATAAAATATCTGAGAACTGTAAATGTCACTTTGTGGATCACATTTGTTCTGCAAATCTTGGTTCAATAGAGCAGGGAGTTCCTGAATTCAGTTCAGGGGTACCACAGTGGCTGTGGGTTTAAATTCCAGCCATGTCCACAAAATTCAGAAATTTGCATTCATTGCCATATCTTTAAATGGCAGCTTTCTTATAATTATTTTTTAATTCACCTATTAAGTTGGGAGCATGCGCTGATTACAACACGTTGCCACACCCACCACACGGTGAACCACCCGGACTGAGATCCAAGTGCAGCTGTGAAACAGGTGACACCTGAGCACCACACTGAACAATATGCCACCAACCCCTGAGTTCTCCCTGCAAGCTGGAGGATCTCCTTGCAGGACTGGATGCAGATTAACATCATCCCCAGGATGGAGCAATTGCAGGTTAAAGGCCTTGCTCAGGAGCCCAACGGAGGAGAGTCACTTCTGGCATTTATGGGATTCAAACCAGCAACCTTCTGATTGCCAGCACAGATCCCTAGCCTCAGAGCCACCACTCCGCCCTTTTCTTATGGTGTATCAAAATACATATGATTAGTGATGAGCAGTGCAGACACAGGTGCAAATGACACTGCATGTCATACAGTCCTGCGGACCATCTTACTTTCAGATGTTCATCTCAACCACCTTCTGCTTTTAAGTGAACTCCTGGTGTTATTAAGCCAGCTGTTATTTCACAGTTTGATCTTTTTTGTGTCAAAACAAATATTATAAAATAGTTTTGCTAAAATTTTAGGGACATGTAACAAGCATTTAAATGTGTACCTTTTATTATCGTTGTTTTCTAACTTTTTATGATTTTGATCTTTTTTCTCTGCTGGCCATTTATGCATTTTCTCATTCATTACCTCACAAGTGACTTTTATCCTGAGGTAGCAGCTTCCCTTTAGCATTCAGTGTCATTTGCATCCATGTCTGTACAGCTTATCAGCAGTCATCAATATTTGGATACAATTAAGGCAGTAAACGCCTCAGGAATAGGTGAACTAAAAAAGAACATGGCAAGAAAAAGTTGGCATTTAAAGATAATTTTTGAATTTTTGTTTACATGTAAATATACTAGTACATTATTTATATCTGACTGTAAAATATCATCCTGAACCATTTAATTTGATGAAACTGGTTGAAATGAAAACCCATAGCCCCAGTGGCACACAACTTTAAATGAATTATCCAGCAATCAAACATAAAAAGTCAGCATTCTTAGTTGTTAACCAGTTGCCCCATTGTCAACACTAAACCAACAATCCATCCATCTGTTTTCTAACCACATTAGCCTGTCCCAGCAGCAAAGGGTAAAACAGCCCCTGGACTTGACGCCATCTGACTAATTAATACCAGAGGAAAAAAAGAAGTTTGATTTGTTGTATTGAGTACTGTAAAGATCTGCAGCAGTTTGGACCAAATGCTCAATTGATGGCCTCTTTTAAAGTAGTATAAGAGAATTTGTTGTGCTTGTATTATAATTGTATCAGTTTTTGACTGTTAGCGGCTCAGTGGACAGCAGCATTCCAAGCTTTTATCAGTTGGAAGGGCTCTTTATCCTTCATGGAAGATAAATAAGAGACCCTTTGCTAAAATGGCTTGTGGAATAAGCGCACGATGTGTGTTCAGATGGGTCCCGTAGTCCTGCTCAACCTGTGGTTGCATCAGTTGTATTGCTTTCTGTGTTCTCATTGCATATCTTGGCATGTCTTCCTTCAAACTCTTCTTTTGCTTGTTGTAAGAGGTGACTGCCTATTCAGCTGGAATTTGACCTGACAGTCTGCATCATTACATCTGAGTTTTGTTTATGAGCTTAGTGAACTTTACAAATTTCAGTGGGTGTCCTTTTCCTGTGAGCTGCCTGGAGACCTCTTAGCATTTATAAACTGGTCATTTTACTCTTCATTTTATCTATTATTTTCTTTCCCATGCTCCATTAATTCTACATTGCCATCCTCCCTATTAGATGTTTTCTTGTTTAAACTTGCCTGCTAAACACCTAATGTAAAGTAAAGGAGTCATGTTGTCCATTGTAATGTTTTCCTCTGAAGGAAATTCTGTTTGCTAAATGCCATCCAGAAACATTAAAAGAAGAGATACAGTCATCCAAAACTAATGCTGCTCCCGTAGTGTTTAATGTTTATACTTGGCAGGCAATAAGCTATAAGAAATATTTATTGGTCAATGTCTTATTTGTACATGCATGTCATTCTCTGAGCTTTTCCATGGGATGTACAATAAGTAAAATTAAATTGATTTATGGCTATATAGCAGTGTAGTGATTAGACTTGCTGTCTCACAGTTCTAGAAGACAGGATTCATCCCTTGCTCTCTTACTGCCTGTATGAAACATCCATGTTTGTCCTGTATTTATGTGGATTTTCCTCAGAGTATTCCAGTTGTACTCCAACATCCTAAATCAGGGGTCCCCAGACTATGGCCCAAGACTATCACTTTACTGGCTCTTTAAACAATAACCGCAATGTGTCTGGTCCAGCCTACTAAACATTAAATTTGCAATCATAGGCCTACGTAAATCAAAGTAAATGCAATTTGGGCACCAGAAGCCACCATACGTAGAAACATTAATAAAATATGCATGTAACCTCCTGTGATCGTTTCATCCTAACTCATTAAGTGAATCCTAAACTAGCTGCGTTAAACAATGTCAAAGAAAAGAAAAATCGAATGAGTGCGTTGATATTCAATCACCAGTGGACCAATGAATATTTTTTGTTCAGTGCAAGGACAAAGCCATTTGTCTCCTATGTCAAGAGTCTATAGCTGTCTTCAAAGAATACAACTTGTGTCTGCACTATGAATCTCAACATAAAGAAAAATGTGATTGTCTGACGGGGCACATGAAGTCACAAAAAATCTCAAAATTAAAAATTGGGTTGTCACTTCAGCAGAATGCATTCTTAAAAACAGATACATCATCAGTTGTAATAGTTTTTCAAGTAGCCAAGCTAATAGCTACCAGTGACAGACCATTCACCGCCGCAGAGCTTATGAAAGAATATCTGGTTTCTTTTGCTAAGAAGATGTGTCCAGAGAAGGCAGACATGTTCAGTGCGGTGAGTCTTATTGCACCAACAATTACACGTAGGACGGAAGAAACAGGTGACAATTAGCTAATGCATTTGCAAAAGAAATCTAAAGACTTGCTATTTTTCACTGGCACTGGAGGTAAGCAGTGATGTTCGCAATAAGGCACAGTTTTTGATTTTCATTTAGAGTACTAATGAGCATTTCGCAATCACAGAAGAGCTCTCTGCACTGCGGAGCATCTCTGACAGGACAACGGGAGAGGACATCTACGAAAAAGTCTGCCAAACTGTTGATAATTTTCGGGCTCAACTGGTCTAATTTAACCAACAACTAACACTGCCCCAAGCATGGTGGGTTCCACGAGAGGTGGCTGTAAGTCACATACGTCTGATTGCAATATACAGCTTGGTCCACCAGCAAGCACTCTGCTCCAAATCAGTTAAGCAAGACTCTGTCATGAAAGTTGTGGTGTCGTGTTTTAACGTCATTCAAGTAAATGCTTTCATTCATAAACAATTTCAACACTTTTTGTCAGAGATGAATACTTCATTCAGAGATATTGTGTACCACACAGAAGTGCCTTGGCTAAGGCAGGGCAAGATTTGAATCATTTTTACGGCTCAACACATTTCTGCAGTCGAAAAACAAAGTTCTTCCAGAACTTAGTGATCAAGAATGGAAATGCCACCTTGTTTGTTTGTTTTTTTTAACAGAGCTACTTAATGGTCTCAACGTACAGCTTCAAGGAAAGGGGAAACTCATCAGTGACATTCATTGACATGTAAAAACATTTGAAGTAAAACAGAGCCACCTCCTTAAAAGAAGTAGATCAGGGCAACTTCTACCATCTTCCCAATACTCAGACATGATCAGCTGAAAAACCACCAGTTGCATTTCCAGTTGACAAATGCGTAGAAGCCTTGGAAATATTGAAAAATGAGTTCCACAAACAATTTTGAGAGCTTCATGTACATGCAGAAGAGATTAGATTGTTTCAGAACCTTTTTGCCACAGACACTAAATTGTTGATCCTGTTTGCTAGCTGGAACTGTCAGAATTGCAAAACTTTGGGAGGTGCCACATATCAAGTCGCTTCTGCTTCCAGGCAATCACACAGCCGGAACGCCCTCCTTCAGCCCCAGGCTCCTGCAAATCTGCCTCTCTCACCTCTGTCTCCCTTCCTGTTGGTTCATCTCCTTTTAACCTCCGTTTTCTCTCTTTCTCTTTTTTCTTTTTTCTATTCCTGATTTCCCCACCCCGGCCCCCTCCTTATATGCTCTGATTGGACACAGGTGTGACCTTCTGTCCACTTAGAAGAACAAACGCAACACCCAGCTGATCCACAAGCTTTGGCATGTGTGTGCATGATCAGCTGAGCACCGCAATTGACTCGGGAGCAGTGCCTTTAGGCACACACCTGTGACCCATTTCGACCCAGCACATTCTTAGGCACGATTAATTTTTTAGGCAGGTAGTGGGATGTAGGCTGACCGGAGATATGGCCGTAAGGTGGTTGGTGCCTGTTGTGGCAGCAATCCCCGAACCCGTTGGTGGACACCAGCGGTGAGGGATGCCGTCAAGCTAAAGAAGGAGTCCTACCAGACCCTTTTGTCCTGTGGAACTCTGGAGGCAGCTAATAGGTCCCGACAAGCCAAATGGAATGCGGCTTCAGTGGTTGCTGAGGCAAAAACTTGGGCATGGGAGGAGTTTAGGGAGGCCATGGAGAACGACTTTCGGATGGCTTCGAGGAGATTCTGGTCCACCGTCCGACGTCTCAGGAGGGGGAAGCAGTGCAGTGTCAACACTGCATATGGTGGGGATGGTGCGCTGCTGACCTCAGCTCGGGACGTTGTGGGTTGGTGGGGGGAGTACTTCGAAGAGCTCCTCAATCCCACTAACATGCCTTCCAATGAGGAAGCAGAGCCTAGGGACTCGGAGATGGCTCCCCCATCACTGGGGCTGATGTCACCGAGGTGGTCAAAAAACTCCTTGGTGGCGGGGCCCTGGGGGTGGATGAGATACGACCGGGGGTGTTGGTCCCCCTCTTTAAAAAGGGTGACTGGAGGGTGTGTTCCAACTACAGAGGGATCACACTCCTCAGCCTCCCTGGAAAAGTCTATTCGGGGGTTCTGGAGAGGAGGGTCCGTCGGACAGTCGAACCTCAGATTCAGGAGGAACAGTGTGGTTTTCGTCCTGGTCGCAGAACAGTGGACCAGCTCTACACCCTTAGCAGAATCCTGGAGGGCGCATGGGAGTTTGCCCAACCAGTCTCCATGTGTTTTGTGGACTTGGAAAAGGCGTTCGACCGTGTCCCTCGGGGAATCCTGTGGGGGGTGCTCCGGGAGTATGGGGTACCGGACCCCCTGATAAGGGCTGTTCGGTCCCTGTACAACCGGTGTCAGAGCTTGGTCCGCATTGCCGGCAGTAAGTTGAGCCCGTTTCCAGTGAGAGTTGGACTCCGCCAAGGCTGCCCTTTGTCACCGATTCTGTTCATAACTTTTATGGAAAGAATTTTTAGGCACAGCCAGGGTGTTGAGGGGGTCCGGTTTGATGGACTCAGGATTGGGTCACTGCTTTTTGCAGATGATGTTGTCCTTTTGCTTCATCAGGCCGTGATCTTTAACTCTCTCTGAATTGGTTCGCAGCTGAGTGTGAAACGGCTCGGATGGGAATCAGCACCTCCCAATCCGAGACCATGGTCCTCAGCTGGAAAAGGGTGGAGTGCCCTCTCAGGGTTGGGAGGGAGATCCTGCCTCAAGTGAAGGAGTTCAAGTATCTCGGGGTCTTGTTCACGAGTGAGGGAAGAATGGAGCGTGAGATCGACAGGCGGATCAGTGCCCGCGTCTGCAGTGATGCAGGCTCTGCATTGGTCTGTTGTGGTGAAAAAGGAGCTGAGCAGTAAGGCAAAGCTCTCAATTTACCGGTCAATCTACGTTCCTACCCTCAACTATGGTCATGAGCTATGGGTAGTGACCAAAAGAACGAGATCGCGAATACAAGCGGCTGAAATTAGTTTCCTCCGCAGGGTGTCTGAGTTTTCCCTTAAAGATAGGGTGAGAAGCTCAGTCATCTGGGAGTGGCTCAGAGTAGAGCCACTGCTCCTCCGCATAGAGAGGAGTCAGATGAAGTGGCTCGGGCATCTGATGAGGATGCCTCCTGGACGCTTCCCTGGTGAGGTGTTCCGGGCACGTCCAACCGGGAGGAGGCCCGGGGGAAGACCCAGGACACGCTGGAGGGACTATGTCTCCCGGATTTCCTAGGAATGCCTTGGGAATCTCCCGGAGGAACTAGAAGAAGTGGCCAGGGAGAGGGAAGTCTGGGCCTCTCTGCTCAAGCTGCTGCCCCCGCGACCCGACCTCGGATAAGTGGAAGAGGATGGATGAATGGATGGATAGTGGGACATAGTGGTAAGGCTTTGGATTTCAAACCCAGAGTTATTGCATGTTCAGATCCTGCAACTGAACCTATTTTAACCCTGATGAAGTCACTTGAGCAACTGGAAAACCAAAAGAAATGTAACCAATTTTAACATAAATGCTGTAAGTCACCTTGGATAAAGACGTCCGCTAAATAAGTAAATGTAAATTTAAAATCCACACAATGCCACGCACCACTTGTCACACAGTTGTAATAGGTGTTCATGTGTGCATCAGTGAGTCTGTATCTGGTTGGAGATTTAATGTGTTTTAATCTGGAAAAAGTCTGGTTACAGATGTAGGTGCTTCTAAAAACGGTTGTCATTTTCAGTGCATGATTTTTAAGATTAGGGTAAGTCTCAGATGGGAGAGAAGGATATAAATGAATTATGGGAGTAGCAGTGACCTGATGTGCAGTATCTTCCGCAGACACCAAGGGACTGGTTGTGGTGTTTGTGTGTGTCTTGGCACAGCGCCCCAGGGACACTGAGGGCCAGGCAATGGGGACGGTTGACTGCACTTGTCAGGAAGATGTCACCTGTGGCTGCAAGAGATTAAGCAGAGGAGATATCAGTTTTAGAGGTAAGTATTGAGGCTTTGAGTTTTGGTTTGATCTTTAAACTCGTTTTTATAGAATATATTTATTTGACAGATTTTAACCTGCACATAGACACTAGTTTTTACGGATTACTTATTTATTGACTATTTATTATGAAAGGAGTACGTCACTCTATTAACATTTTGTTTCTGACTGATTTTACATAAAAGCACTGAACATTTTTACACCTACCCCTTGCTGCATGCATGTGTCCTCATTTGCCCAGCTCCAGTTCAAGTTCAAGGGGCTCCCAAATGATGCAGGAGCATGGAGACAACTCGCACTGCCACAGACTTGCAGTGACAATCATGGAACCTGACAGACACTTCCTTGTCAGCTAAAAACAGACTCACAGTTCACATTGATTTAGTTAACTACTAAGAGTAAGTACTGTTAAGGTTACTGGCTCTCTTTAGTTTCATTACATTTTCAAAGAACTTGTTTAATTTCATGAAAAACAGTATGTCTCTGGAATGTACCTAGATTTATGATATTATGCTCATATGTTATGTATTTCACCCCCACTCTGGCCCCCTCATAGTGTGAAGGACAGCAAGCTGGCCCCTTCATTAGAAAGTTTGAGAACCCTGTACTGAAGACATACATGTGAGGTTATTTGTTGACTCTATAAACAGGCCTGGTGTTGTTGAGCATGTTGTTTGCTGTGACGAACTGCGGTCCAGTCCATGGCTGGTTCCTGTTTTCTACTTGATTTTTTCTGGAAGAGGCTTCAGCTCCCTCCAGCATTATAGTTGTATTAAATTTGTTTAGTAAGTAGATGGACAGATAAATTTAAAGGAACATAGAGTTAATAATGAGCTCAGAACCAGTGTCACAAGAGGCTTTTACTAAAATTGTTATGGGAAATTGTACACTTTGAGCTGTCGTGAAACCAGTAACTGTGCTAACAGTGCCATTTTATCTACAATTAATTAAAAAAAAGGTAAGTACACACCATGAAACGTTTTTTTTATCATATGTTTTTACAGTATGTCAAGATACGATCTTCATTTTAAACATTTGTATCAATAAAGATGACAGTAATTGAAAAAAATAACAATCATAATTTGATTTTGCAATGATTTACTCAGCAACAAATGAACAGATATGTCATTTCAGTCTGTGAAAAAAAACAATATCCCACCCGGTCTAGCAGTTTTTCCCACTTCTGCTTGTGGAATTCTCTTAGCCGTGTGATATTTTTAAGGAGTGGTCCTGCATGCACAGCCTGTTTTAAATCCCGCCACAAAATTTCGATGGAATTCAGCTTGGGGCTTTTCAGAACCCTTTATTTCTTTCTTTTTAACTGTTCCTTGGGGTATTTGTTATATTTAGGCTCATTATCATGATGTGACTGTGTTGGAAATTAATTAAATCTAACTTGGAATGATCTTAGATGACTTAATGCATTGAAGTATTAAAATGTAGTTCTTTATTTTAATCCTTTTTTTGTAATCATGGCGCTGGAGAGTTGATCAGATTTGCATGTAAGAATTTCACTGTACTCTGTACACGTGAAAATACAGGCTTGACAAGCCCAAATAGTGTGCATGTCTCATTCCCTCTCTCAGGGATTCTGGTAACAATATGGTGCTGACGAAAACTTACTTTCAATGGCTTTTTGAGATAAATGTTTTGTTAAATAGCAAATTTAAATGTATCATGTGATACTAAGTTAGTGACTTTGGCTCTACCAAAGTGCCTGTACAGATCACTATTCAGGGAGTAGATGTAGAGGTGGTGCAATTCACTTGGGTACTTGGGAGTACATATCAATGAAAAGCTCAACTGGTCTCATAATACAGATGAACTATAGAAGAAGTTACAGAGTAGACTCTTTATTCTTAGGAGACTGTGCTCCTTTAACACTAGAATTACCAAAGGGCCTACCTTAAATCCATTCGAAACTCTCCATCAGCGTCTTTTGTTTTGTAAATGTGTTGATCAAAGTGGGATGTGACATCAATCACATCTTATACAGCTTTGTGATGGCCAGAGTGGTGTGCTGGGCAGGTATCTTCTCTTCAAGAAAGGCCCACAGAATCAGCAAGCTGATTAAAAGGGCAGGCTCAGTTATGGGATACACGCTTGATGGCTTGGAGGTTGTAGAGAAAGAGAGAATTGAAGCAAAACTGAGTGCCGTTATGAACAATATTGCACATCCTATCTGTGACACAACAACACTGAGGGCTTTCAGCCAACAAATTATTTAACAGAAGTGTGTCAAGAAACGCTACTGGCGCTTCTTGTCCTGTAACTGTCAAGTTAGAAATTTTCATTATTTTTAATCATTCTGGTGTATATTTGGGAGGGGTTTGTAGCTTGTCTTATTATTTTATTTTAATTATTTATTGAACTTATGTAAAAAAGCAAAATTTTCCCTGGGGACAAATAAAGTTCTTTCTGTTTATAAAGTTCAGAAGCACTATCTGGATGAAATGTCTAGTTTCACCGTAGCATGGTGGTGTCGACTCAGATTCTGTCGGGCCTCAGTGACCAGTTTCTTACTTAGTAACCAATTTCTGTGTCTAACAGAACAAACTTCTTTTACCTTAAGTTTAACTGACTTGCTTTTTTAGATCCAGAACTGTGTTTCTAGCAGCTTAAGCAACAATGAAGGTGCAAAGTGAGCGAATAGATGACCAGATAAGAATAACCAATTTGTATCTTATAGTTCCATCATTCATTTGAGAAGAAAAAAAATGAAGGTTTGAGGAATGTCAGTCAGCTGAGGCCTACAATTTGAATGCCGATCTGAAATAAAAGGAAATCAACAGTTTGGTTGGTGTGGCAGAATGACTGCATTAGTAAGACTTAGAAATCAGCAATGTGTTCCATTGTCATCCTGAATCAACTTAAGGTTAAGAAATAGGCAGAAGTGAAAATGGTGGCCCTCCAGGAGCTTGTACTGTCTGCAAAAAAGGCAGTTAGTTTAGGAAACAGGAGTGAGTCAGTGGACAAAGAACAGAGTCAAGGGAAAGTGAGCATCAAAACCAAAAGTCAAAAAGATAGAATGTCAGAGCCAAACAGTAAGCCAAAAATCAGAGTGAAAAGGCAGAGCTTTGTTTCAATAAGCAGTGATCAAAATATCAAGTAAAGTGAGCTGCTAGGTTCGGTCTAATCATGGAAACAAAATGGTCATTGAGATGTCCCTTTAGCACCTCAGCAGCTACCCCGATGACTTGAGCCTAGACGTCACATCCCTTGCACCAGTACCTGCACCATAATGACTGAAACCACTAAATGCCCACTCTATAGTCTAAACAAAATGGTGTCTGAAATGATGTTAAGTAAAAGTCAATTTCTAAACAAAGACTTCAATCAAGAAAATAACCACCAAATGAAATACCCTGAGTGCATAAACCCTGGAAATGTCATCTAGATGATTTTTATAGCCTCAGAAAAGCCTGGGAAAAATGAAAAAGAAAACTCTATTTATAAGAGAACTGAGTTAGAGACGCTTGATTTAGCTGGCCATTTGCTGGCTCACTTTCCATCTCATTATTATTTGGCTGCTGGATCTGGAAAAAGGAAACCATTAAGTGGGTTCTGAATTTTAAAGAGCAAATCAATTGAAATTAAGGCAAAAGAGGTCTGCTTCATTACAGTAGTAATTGGTTAGTAATTAAGGAAGGGGGACGAATGAAAACCTGCAGCCACTGTGGTCCTCCAGGATCTGCGTTATTGGAGCCCTTATACTCCCGTATGTTGCCTAACAACTTTTACCTTTACATTATTATATAAAAGTTGCGCCTAACAGCAGCCTGTTATACCTTAGTTCTTTTTTTTTTCAGTTTTTTAACATTCCCTGCTTTTGACGAAAGACATTTTTGGTTGCTGTTGTGTTTCATTTCATTCATGTGATAATGTCATTCAGTGCACAGTGCAAGGCTACATTTCATGTTGGCAGTAGTTTGTATTGCAAAATTACAAATAATTGAATTTTTTCTCATGCCTAGTGGTTCAAGCATTCTTCTAACGGTCTAAACCACTGGTTCCTGGTTTTCACAGGTCTAGGTTGTGGTTTCACTTAAGTAGCAACTCTTTCAATATGGCATTCATACTCTTTGTTTTTTGCTTTGCTTAACAAAGTTTATTGTCTCTAAAGGCCTGCAAGGTTGTTTGAGGCTCAACTCTATCCATAATAAGTTGGCCTCACAGAAATTCTCTTGTGTCACTGCCATCCAGGCATGTGCTTCTCGAGTAACATGGCAACAGCTAATATTTATTTTTATGAATATGGACATTTATTTTCATAAATGTTAAGATGGGCTCATCAGAGTTGTGGAATGGCCTTGTCTTACATGTATACTTTCAGCCCAAGTCAGTGTACAGTAATGTATAATTCATGTTGCATATAAAATGTCAACATAAAACGTGGTGTCTCCTGGGCCTTCAAATCCAAACCTTTCTGCTAAAATTACAGCTTCATTTATTACTGGTTTATTACTGGTATCCACTAACATGTTGTAGTCTTGTTGTCTTTGTGGTCATTAGATTGCCAGGGTGCTGAGACTCAGGTTGTTAATGTTTATTCTGAGAAAACGTCCCAGGCTGGTAAAATTACTGTGTGGTTTTAGACATTACCAATGGAGAGTTACAGTATTATATGTCAAACTGTGCCTTTTGGCCTTGGCTAGAGTCTCAGCGGCCAGTGCTCTTATTGATGATTTGGAATAGTCAGGCAACTTTCTAGGACAGACCTTAGGGCAGCTTAATGGAGTACCACTAAAACCAGTTAGATCTTCTTTAGTTTGTCATCTCCCCTTTACCTACACTGGTACTTGAATTGGCTTCACAGTAACCTATTATGTTTCAGCCATGGTGTTTTCCCAGGCTCATGTTTAATGTTTGATGTTTAATCTTTAATTTTGTGTATTATGTTGCTAACATTGTTTTTGGTTTGCTTACATGTTAACTTTTGATTATTGTTTGGTTTATTTGTTGTATTTCACTGTTTATTAGTGTTTTTTGTTATCTGTCCTGTTTCTTTTATGTAGATCCAATGTGGTGTAATGGAACTGCAGTACCAAAATGATTAAAAGAGTGAATAGGCCTTCAAATAACACAGGCCAGACCAGGATCTGACTGAGTGTGAGCCTCAGAAACAGGCCTCACCCCTGGAAGCTTGAACCCAAACTCAGAAAGGTAGGCTTCAAAGCCTGCACATGATGAAACAAAAATGGAGGCTCAAGATTTCCAAGTTCAAAAATACTTGAAATGCACAAAATACAGGTTAGAAAAAGCCTCATTGTCCCCTTTTAGATAGATGATAACCGCAAACCTCAGGTTTCAGAAGGAAAAGGCACATGAAGAACCTAAATACAGAATTTACAAAAAGAGAACAAAACAGACAAAAGGGCAGAAAAGGTATACATAAAATGGCAAACAAGACCAATCCCAAGAATCAAAGACCAAAAACAAAAAAAGAGGATGCAGAAAAACAAGAAAATCACAACAGTGGCGATCATGCTGAACCTATCTCCACAATTCTAACAATGACATATAAAGGCTGCGGGTGGTACCTCAGGGGGCTTCCACTGACAAAACACATGAAACATATCTCTGAGGCACAAAAATACCATACATAATAATGAAACAATGTTTAGGTAAAACAATATAAACAAAATATTACATGAAAAATAGTATCTCAAAATTAACCAAAACGACGATAAAGAGACAACATACATAAGCCAGGGAACAACCAGTGGGGGACACTTGACCACACAGCTGGGATATGGCTCCTGCTGGTATTTAAAGGCAGGAATGTACCATTTCTGTTGGCCATTTACCTCCTTTTTTTTATAATCTTTCCTCGGTTTTGCACAGTTTTAAAAACTTTTTCTATTTAAAGCCTGAACCTCATTTTCAAACCTGTGCAGTCTTGAACCTGAGAATTGGTTGCCTTTCATGGCCACTCTGTGGAGCCAAACCTTGGTGAGGTGTAGGTCTGGCTTGTGATTTTTTGAGGTCTGCTGTCCATTTTGATATCTTTGAGATGCAGGATCACAGCAGTAAGCAATATCGGCTTGTTTTTTAAATTCTGAATGTTTCCAGGCTGGGCAGTATGGTGGCACAATGCTTATTAGCACTGCCTTCAAATGGATCAGATGCCCAGGTTCAGACATCTTTCCTGATAATTTCCTATGTGGCGACTGCAGTTTCTGTGTTTGCATGGTATATGTGATATTAGATGGTGATTTCAAATTGACCCTCAGTAAATGAGAGTAAATTAGCATGAGTGTGTGGGTGTAGATGATCTGATACCCTGTCCAATGCTATTTCCTGCCTGGTTTCATCTCCGTGCCCCTTGATAGGATTAACCCAGTTTGTTAATGTAATGTGTTATGTTGTAAGGTCCTCTTATACTTTCCTAATCCTGTGCCCATGCTACCTTTACAAACCCCTTATTTGCCAGGTAGCCTGTTGCCCTGATTGAGAGTCAATTGTGTCTTCCTTTCATTGGAGGATGCTGGTGTAAGCTCTTGACACAGACACAATTAGAAGCTCTTTTTCTGAAAATTTTCCAAGTGTTCCCCTATTCTCACCAGTATGTACCTCGAATTATTGTGCTTCTCTTTTTTAGTCTGGCAGCCAGAGTTAATATTTGATTTCAGATGGATAGAAAGAAATGAGGCTTATCTGAGCAACTGGTTGCCACTTAGAGTCATTAAATTATGATGATAAATGATGAAAACCATCTGTCAAGCTGCCTCACTGGTTAACAGTAACTGGATTCAAGAAATGAGTAAACAACTCTGAGCTAAAGCATCAGAAAATATAAAGTGGCATCTGGAATGAGAGCCTTGCTGCCTTTATCACTTAAATGAAGTCATTAGCGTCAGAATGCTAAGCTCATGTGGGTAGAGTAAACCAGATCTTGCACTAACAGTTCTCTTTAATTTTATTTACTCTTACATATTTCAGTTAGAGGCTGCTGTTCCCTAGTTTAAGGTCTGATCTTATTTGAAATTTGGTATATTATGACAGCCTAATTTGCAAAGGGTCACTAGGGGAGTTGAAGTACCTAATACTGACAAGCCAGTGAAAGGGCTGAGATGGGAATGTATTTTAGAAAGATGCTTGGTGGTGAGAAGCATGGCACTGGTGAAGAGTCTGCTGTGGTCTTGTGGCTTAGAGCAGGTAGCCAGCAAACTATTGTGGATGCTTGGCATCCTTGGATTAGTGGTACAGTGGAAGTGGGAAAAACATTTCAGCCCCACTTATGGGAGCGCTTACCCCAAAGAGGGCTCCAGGATTCAAAAATTAAGCTCCCTGATAATGCATAAATGAATTTTTCCTATTATTGGAACTCATTCAGACTTGAGTGTGAAGATGACTTTAATGGAAGATTCACTTTCCTGCAGGGAAGACTGGACAAAGATTTCTGGAAAGTATAGAAAGGAGGAGAAGTGAAAAGTGAGTAATTACTGGATGCTAGTGGTCAAGTCAACCATCTTTCTACATTATCAAGGAACCTGTGAAAGAAGCCGCAATGTGGCAGCTAGGGATGCGTTTTCCTTTAGCATATTTGTCCCAGTTATTGTCTGTGATCATACATTTTGTTTTGGCAAAAAAAAAAAACTTGAGTATTGGAATACGTATATTGTGTTCTCAAACAATATTTACGTGCAGGATCAGTGTGACATTATTTCTTATAAAGTATAGGTAGTATTCACTCTGTTTCCAGGAAATTAGCTGCACCATGAATCAGTGATCTGTTTTCCCTTCTTTTCATAGTGACCATAATCTTAAGGATTTTTGCTATGTAGCACCATATATCACAAATTGTAGTAATACATTGTCCCTTGACCTGGTCATGATTGAGAGCTGTAGTGTGTTTACAAGGCAGTTGGCTACCCAGCCAGTGTGGTACACCCTTACCTACTGTGTCATAACTCTCAAGACTACACTACGCACAGATTATCTATTAAGCCTGTGTGTTTGCATTTCTGATTACCAGACTAGAGGACAGTCAGCCATGGTGCGCTCACTAAGCATTCGGTGCTTCACCGACTAAAGTACACCTCTGCTCATATGGTCGGTTGCTGTTTCACACTATAACTCTACTGACCTGGAATTAATAATGAGCTCCTAATTCACGGACAAAAAATTATGGTCAGATTAGTGGAGAAGGCAAATGAGTCTTCTACTATTCAGTATAATCTTAAATGTCATGCCATTAGCAGGTGCACAGAGAGGAGCACAACATAAAATATTCAGCCGCTTGAAGCTGCCAAAGTTTTAAGATGATCTTCGTTCTGTTTCCAGGCGGATCCTTTCTTAGTTATAGCTGAGGCCGACTCCCAGCAGGCTTATGTCAATCTAAGGGACAAAACAAGAAGGCCCTCTTACTAGGTAATTTTCTGATTTATGTCTCCTTTCAATTAAGTTGGCTTAACCTGTGAGTGCTGAGGCATGATCAATATTCTAAACAACATTTGAAACACTCATATTTTGTCCTGCTGGGGTCCTAGAGTGAGGTTTTTTTCTTATTTAGCCCATAAGAGAATTCCCTAAATCCTATACTTGTACCACACTTTTAGGATTGACTGGTATTATAGTTCATTACCTCCGATTTCTTTTATATCTGTTAGCCCAGGCAATTAGATAGAGTACCAGAACAGGCAGGAGAAAAGGTTACACATTTATTCATACATAAATTAAGATTTCCAGTTGTGCCCAAATATAAGCTAAGTAAAAATGTGAGGTGGCGATAATACCAATACAACCTTGATAATGTTCCGTTCATCTTGCTTTGGCTACCAGGTAGTTTATAATGCCTTAATTAGTCTCTCAGCCAGTGTGGCCTGGCATGTCCCCTAATCTGTCATGCCATCTGAATAGGTCAGCAGAGAAGGCCCATCCTCAGGATTGAAAATGGAAGAGAGAGAGAGAGACGAGCATACATTTGTATGCCTTATTTATCCATTTCTAATGGCCCTTGACACTTCTCTTGCACAAGTGAGAGTACGCCGTTCCCAGTGAATTAGCTCATACAGATTTAGCACCGTGCTCTAGCCCAGTCCAGCTTAATTCCTATTAGCATTTTCAGTTTCAAAGGATGCACAAATTTAATTTTAAACAAACAAACAAGAAAGAACAGTACAGTAAATAAGTCGTAAACTTATTTTAGTGATCTTACCTTTTGCATTGTAGAGTATATATTCAAACACCTGGATTTTTGTAACGTCTGAATTAATAGCAATGATTATATATTTATAATGCTGTCATCATCATGTGTATAGAGCCCAATGAAATTCTTACTTGTGTGTGTTAATCTTCTTGCAACACTTCGCTATGATTAGTGAACTACCTTACCCAGAAATGTTTTGCCTTCCTTACCTGAAAAGTCTCTGCACACAGTTTACAACACTGTTTGCCTTAAGGAGACATATTTTCATATGATTCACACGAGTTTCATAAAATGCTGATGACTCTGAGATATTTTTTTAAATGCAATGTCAGCTCACTTCATATAAAATGATGCCTACGTTTATGAGAATAACTAATGGATAACAGAACAGGCACTCCAGTTGTAAAATCTTACGTGGGAAAATAAAATAATCACTTGGGACTGTTCCACTTTTAAAAATAGAATTCCATCTGGAAGTTATTGCTTGTTTCTCACCTGCTGCCAGTAACAGTCTCCAAAACTTTCCAAAAAAATTGGTTTCTAAATTATATCTTCTTTTGTGGGAAAAGGTCAACATAAAAATACATCATGTCACAATTTTCACATGCATTGATGAAATTGAGGGTATCAAAGCAAGAAGAAGAGTGGACATGACAAGTTGAAAATCAATAAGTTAACAAGCCTGAGGCATTTTCTCAGAAACTGAGCTAGACTTTGCCTGGTCAGGGCTGGAGCATGAGACTTTTTGAGAAAGGGTTGGCATACTTTCCAAGGGGCCGGAGATAAAAAAGCGTAGCCACAGAGTTTTCTGAACTCCAAGAGGTGATTTATATTGCTACACTTGTTCTCTCTGTGATCGTTAAATATCCTTCACTGTAAAAGCATAAGGTTATGCATGTCTAGTGCTTGGACTTCAATTCTAAAACAATTGTTACATGAATCAGTAACCCCTGACAAATCAATTCAAATGGAGACATGATGGTAAGGGAGGTTAGCACCCAAAAGTTCAAACTTGATGAAAATATAATGCAGTTTATAATACTAATTGGACATAAGGCTATACCTAGTGCATGTAGGAGATACCTGATTCTAACAGTTTAGTAAAGCAGAATGACAAAGTAAAAGCTGAACTGTCACACTGACATAACTATTCAGACTCTTTGTTTGCTTAATAGCTTTAATAGCTTGTTGAAGCCCCTTTGGAAGTACTTGCAAAGATTTTCCTTGAGCCTGACAAGTCAATAAAACAATAATAATAATACAATAAAAAACACCATACAATTATAAAATAAAATCGGCATAGACATAACAGAACAAAAATGTAATATAAATGAGGGCACAAAGGTATATAATGCAAACCATAGAGCAATATGAATAAGCAGCCCAAGCATTTTTCAAGTAGTGTTACCCATCTTGCCTTTCTTTCAGCAAAGTCATCAATAATATCATCATAAGAAAGCTGTTGTGACACAGCATGATTAATACTAATGATGGAAAGTCATTAGAGTAATGTTGTAGGGCATATGCTGTACTTTCCTAAACGGAGTGTGTATCTATGTCAGAACAGTTAATACATTTCATATTTGATATCAGTTAGTAAAACATTTGTCTTGGTATATACAATACATTTTGCCTATCTAGGCATATAAAACACAAAACACTGGAGGGAGAGAGCGAGATATATGCATATAGTACAATAAAAATAAGAAAAAGCTTCTCTAATAGGCAAATTCAGGTAGGCCATTCATGAGATATGGCCTAACATTAAAAGTAAAGTGTGTTCTCACGGATGTGCCATCTAAACTGCATTAAGAACGTTTTTTTTTTTTTTTTTTTTAAATTGTACTGTATATCATCTCTCTCTTGTGCAGTATAAAGTCAGCACAACACACAGCTTTGACATTGCAAAATTGCATCACATGCGTTTAAAAAGAAAACATTTGACGAGTTTTAAAATGTATAATGCTGTGTATTTTCATATAATAATCAACTCATATAAATCAAATCTTTTACATAAGGGGAATGCCAAAACAAAATAAAGAAAGTTGGCTTATGATTACAGTAAAATCCCTCTTAACTGGCCACGCATTAACCGGCCTGTTAAAATAAAATAATTTTTTTTTTTTTAATCTTGAGTTCTTCTTTATATTATATGTATGTACTTCCTTCTTTCTTGGAAGGTTAGAGGTATTTTAAAACCAGCAAACAACAAAACAGTGTTCAAATTAAATAAAGTGCAATGTATCAAAAGTCTTCTTTAAATAAATAATCCATTGAAATGAGCGAATTAGTGGAGGTTAAAATCCATTTGTAAAAAAACAAGTCCTTTAAAAACAAGGCAAACAAGGTTAAAACAATGGCTGGAAGCAGTCTCTTAAAATCTGAAGCATGGTGCCTTCTTCTTTCTACCTGGTGGCTCTCCTGCTTCTCCCATCGGGCTTTGCAACAGGGGAGTCGGCCTACCTGCAGTTGCAGCTGTCTTCCATACTGGTCTGGTAGCCCTCCGATCCCTGGCTACGTCAGGCTCCATCCAGACTGAGA
This sequence comes from Polypterus bichir lapradei, assembly GCA_026402145.1. Classification (NCBI taxonomy): domain Eukaryota; kingdom Metazoa; phylum Chordata; class Cladistia; order Polypteriformes; family Polypteridae; genus Polypterus; species Polypterus bichir. Next base: position 3,331,040 of record JANRMT010062799.1, read on the forward strand.
CTTGGGTTCTTTCCCCAGTGGCCAGGGCGCTCATGCTGGGGCTAAATCAGCCAAAAGCCTCCACGACTACCACTGCCTTTCGACGGCCAGTCATTTTCAATACCGGTCACTCCAGTTCCGTGATCGCTCAGCTGGAGCGACCGCTTTCTTCAGCCCCACCAAGTGTCTGCCAAACACTCCTCTGCAGGGGTTCACCTCCCAGCTGTCTGCCTTTGCTCCATCGAAACTGCTCTCTTTCTCTCTCTCTCTCTCTCTCTGTCTGTCTTTCTCTCTCCTGCACTGGCTTTCCTCTACCTGCTTCCTTCTCCCGTTCTTTCCTGTTCTCTCCCTAGCCGACTCACACTTCTATTTATCACGGGGATGTGGATCAGATGTGGCAATTAGCAGTTTCCGGGAACAATTACGGATGCGGATGACTCCTCACCTGTGCACTTAAGCTAGGATCGCCTGCATCACGAATTCCCTGGGAACCGATCGGCCACACCCCCTTGCTAAGCCGGGAATGCGGCGATTATTTATTTAAAAAGTAGCCTTTTTGACTTGAGCTGTGGACCCGCTACACCACGCTGTCCAGTCGTTGTACGAGAAAAAAAAAACGTGTGCAAAATCGTGGATGAAGCCTTGTGGATATGGTTTGTTCAGGAACGTCGAAGAAGTACAGTACATACCTTAGAAATATTTTTCTACATGAAAATAGGTATGCGTCGGATTAACTGGCCAAAACGGCAACCGGCCATGGGTCCAGTCCCGAGGTGGCCGGTTAAGAGGGAGTGTACTGTACTGTTAAGTTATGGAAATGGGAAAAAATACTTTAATATATTAAAATGATAATAAAATTGATGTCAGTAAAATAGTATGTGTTTTTCTTGACACGTTTTGTGCAGATCACTTAAAAGAAATAGGCCTAACTGTATTTCTAAAAATTACATTGTAAGCACTTACAAAATAATATTTTTGCAATACTATGTGTAAAAAATATTTTTTTTAATTATTCCCTCTTTTCTGTCACCCCCTGTGCTAAATTAGTGGTCGCCACTACTCATTATGTGGCGAGCCGGCTGTGATACAGGTGATGATTAGTACCAAGATTCCTCTAGATATTATGCAAATCTTGGTGTCATCAGTCCAAAGAAACTTGTGTCATCTGGTGACTCTGCTCTAAAGCCTGGATTAGTCGAGTATTGGAGTGATGGTTGTTCTTCTGGGAGCTTCTCCCATCTCCACACAGTTTCTTTGTAGCTCAGCCAGAGTGATCATTGGGTTTTGGTCACCTTTCTCACCAAGGCCCTTCTTCCACACTTCATTATTTTGCCTGAGCAGCCAGCTCTAGGAAGGGTCATGATTATTCCAAACTTCATCCATTTAAGAATTATGGAAAACATTATGCTGTTCGGGCCCTTCAGTGCTTCAGGAATTTTTTCAAACCTTCCCCGTATCTGTGCCTTAATACAGTCCTGTCTCTAAGCTCTGCAGGTTTGGTTTTTGTCCAGCTGTGGACCTTCAATAGACAGGTATGTGCCTTTTGTATTCAGTCCAAAACTACAAGTTCACCAGGACCATGACTGGAAAAAAACACTTTAATCCCTGAACCACTTCTGGAGTCAGAAATGTCCAGTTGAATGTCTGGGACCACCTTACTAGCACTCCCCTTAGCATACCTATGTGCCCTTATCCTTATTCTACCACTGAACAACCAGTCAAACCTGCAGAGATCTGATTAACATTAGTAGCAGTAGGGAGATCATAAGGCAACACACAACTTTTCTGCATCTTTCAGCATCCCCAATGGTCTTTCATCCCCAATGGTCTTTACATTGGTCTTTATGTTACTTCCAGAGTTACTTTGTGTATGAACCTGATGTTGCTTTCAGAACATCCTGCAGTTGTGCTTCTGTCCAGGATGACATCAAGATGGGTACAGTTAATATCTTGGCCACAAGTAACTTTACAAAGTCATTAACACTTTAGCAAATGTCACATTGTTCTTCTGTTCTGTCATTTTATCCAGGTGACAAATACAGCATGTCTTGGTGTCCCCCCATAGTAACACTCACTGGCTCTCAGAGTTGTAATGAGGAAATGTTTTTGCCCTTCATAAATACAGCAGATGGTGCAAAGCTAGTTCAACCAAACAGAAGTAAAGGTGAAGAGCCATTCCTATCCTCCCAACATAGAACTTCTTGTGAACATTGCTTACAGCCTTAGGATTGTTCTCATATATTTATAGGGTAAGCAAAAATAAGACCACATGAGATACAAAACCTTGCACTCTCAGTGTACTACTTTGGAAACACAAACAGTTTTTTTCTGTATGACAAAGGAAAAATAAATTATACGATTATTTTCAGATTGGTGTTCTTAGGAGTTTAGAAGTAAGGATGTTCTAAAGCAGGTTTATGATTTTATTTACTGATGCTGGTTTGCTTAGTTGATTATAGCAAATTGCTTCCCCCCGGCTTCCATCTCTTTTTCAGTGGAAGAAAATAAGAGATTAATGTAGCTGTGGGATGAGTCAGTATATTTGTGGTGCTGGGAAGATAAAATACAGATACAAATGAGAAGATAAAATTGACTAACCAGTCACGCAGTGGATTGGTCAATCCACTAATCAATTGGGGATGATTGACCTTTTAATGACTGAAAACCGAGCATACTGTTGGTTTTCCAAAGTCAGGAATGGCTAAATGCATAATAAAACAACAAATGATGGATAAATTAATCAGACAGCCAATCAGTATGTAAATTCAATCAGCAGCCATCCAACTAATCAATCTGTCTGTCAGTCATTGTCAACAATCTGTCACAAACAAAGATCAGTGTGTGATCCATCAAGTTGGCAAACAACACAAGTGCTAGACAATCTTGTGGTTAAAGAACAGGCAAAGTCAGACAGGGGTCAGAAAACTAGACGTGAAAACAAAACTCACTCTTAAGAGACTTGGAGTCTCTAAAACATTACAAAGTCAGATGCAAATGTTCCTTTTCCTGTTTATTTTCTCAGCATTTGTGCAGTGATACTAAACTGAGACCAATCAATTTTAAAGACAGTAAGCCCAGATTTAAATACTGTAAGATGGTCATCTTAAAATCAATGTGTATATGTACATGCACCACAAAAACTTTCAGGTCTTGGCAACTGTTTCTAAAGCAATGTTTAAAATTAAGTATGTGTTTGAGGACACAGCAAACTGTAGACTGGGTTGTAGTAAAGTGTACTCACCCTGAAGTGGTTTTAAGGTAGATTTAAGGAATAAGGGACCAGAAGAAGAGACATAGTCAAAATACTAGACTGAATTCTCTACCAGATGATTAGAAGTAGAAGTCATTGAAGCCACAGCACTAAACTAATTTGTAGTTGAAATCTCAAGGCGAAGATCAGAAACCAGGAGCACACATCTAGTCTAGTTAGTTGGTTTTGAATTGTGCTTTGTCTGTTTGTGCTCATACTGTCGGTCTTTGTATACTCTTTGATCAGGTATTACTCAAAGTAATACTCATCAATTGTGATGCCAGAGAATGATGATATGTTGATTAGTACTTGCAAGTAAGAATTACGTTGTACATGTGACAGTATTGACCCTATAAATCTATGAACTAGTGTGTACACTACAAAGATGTGCTTTTTTTCCAACAGAATGTATCCACAATTTCAGATAACTAGTAAGCAAAACCTGTTTAAAATCTTTTCAGGCTCCTGGGTATCGAAGATCAATAGGTCCCTGTCACCTCACCTAACCTCACTAGCCAACTAGGCACATACAGTACATATACTATATATACATGAATATCACATATAGCAATAATAAATCAGATACAGGGATTGTAGTGGGGAAAAAAATCCAAAGCTTTATGTCAGGTTAACTTCACTTCACCGTCCTTTTTTCTTCATTTGTGTATTTCAAAAAGATGAAAAACAAAAACAAAGTTATGAGTGCAAAATCACCTCTATGAGAAAACAGCTTTCTTCTGATATGCAGGGATGGTCAACTACATATGATCCTGAAGTGGCTGCATGTTTTCATTTTAACCATTTTCTTATTTATTGACTAGTCTTTGCTACGAATTAACTTATTTGCTATTTAAGACGCAGACCCTTTAAATCAGAACTGTGCAACATCTGTCTTGGTGGGCCGAGTTGGCTTCAGGTTTTTTTATTCCAACCCAATTGCTTCATGAGAAATCATTCATTGCTGATGAAGCAGTTATTACTCAAGTGACATTTTCCTGCTTCATTTTAATGGTTTCACTTGTTAAGATTTTGAACCCTTAATTGCTTATTTTACTCCTAAATAGCTGTATTCATTGTTTTAACTGCTGTTATTAGCAATAAGATGCAAGTGACAAAGGAGCTTGCAGTTCTACATCTAGCTTGTCTCCATTTCCACTCATGTGGATTCGTCATTCACTATTTGGTTTAATTAAGTACTCTGAAGGAAACTGAAGAGAAAGCGAAGAACTGAAAAATACTTATCAGTTTTTTGGTTTCAAATCACTTGGATGATACACGTGTCATTAGAAGGAAAAAAAGAATTATGATTTAACAATGAACTGACATGATAGCATTAAAACACTAATAAGCCATGAAATTTAAATAAGATCCGTAATTAAGTAACTAGGTTGGTTAAAGACATGAGGTTCAAGTTCAGTGTATTTGTCATTCCAGCCATACGCAAAATACAGTGAGAAAAAATTGAGTTTCCCAAGACTGGAGAATGTCAAAAAGACAAAGGGGAAACCACAAGAAAGTAAATAAGAACAATACAAAAACAGTGCTGAATTCACAAGGTCCAACCAATACCTGAGTTAAAAGGATAAAATAGTCAAATACTAAGGTTAAAAATTATTAGATATATAAACACTGGGCTGTTATATGCATGTTACAGAGTGTTTAGCAGTCTTATTGCCTGGGAACTAGCAACTCTTACTAGTTGCTGAAAGAGCATTACATCAGCCAGTTACTTGAACGATCCCCTGAAACATTCTGCTTCGTTATTTGACCGTTTCGGCATTCTCTTTAAGACATTTTAAAAACAAATGCTCTTACCTCTAAATTATTCTTTGACAATATTTGCACCAAATGAAACAAAAGACCATTTATTCAGGTTTAGCATTGTTTGGTGCACCTTATTTCCTGTAGTGGTCTCATTGTCCTCCACGTTGTTGTTTATCACTAGAATCCCTGAAGCCTACGAAAAAACTCTTAATCCCGGGCCACCATAAATTCATTCGCACTTCTCCATCAGCGTCTTTTGTTTTGTAAATGTGTCGATCAGCAAAAGCAGCAAGCAGCCTGCTCTCCCATCCCCTCACTGCTGCAGCTCAACTCGGGGGAAAAAGTTCTTCCAGCTCAAGTCTGTTTATCTGGATGTGAGGTGCCTGGAATTGCGCAGGGTAAATAATATATCATTATTGGAAACACATGAATTTAATGTATGTTTCGAGTCTACAGTGATCTGTGTAAATGTAGGATAACATGAAATGCAGGTGTGTGGGTGTGGGTGTGTGTACTGCAGTGGGTTGGCACCCTGCCCGGAATTGGTTCCTGCCTTGCACCCTGTGTTGGCTGGGATTGGCTCCAGCAGACCCCCATGACCCTGTGTTCGGATTCAATGGGTTGGAAAATGGATGGATGGATGAAGTAATGCTGAGCACATACCTAAAACACAAACTTTTTTCATGTTATAGTAGTAATGACAAAATTTTGACATGAAGTGTGTAATGTGTGAAGACACATATAACAAAACAAGTGCGCTTTTATTCAAGGATTTAACTGAAGAAAAAGAAATCGGGTTTAGGGTATGACACTGGCATGACCACTTGGGTGGTGCAGCGGTAAGAACTGCTGACTCATAATCAAGAGATTGCCGGTTTGATTCCTCCCGCTTCCCAGAATTAACGTTTTGAGTAGTGAGCTACTCTTATTGTTACTTTTATACAATGAAACTTACATTTGATTTGAGTCTGTAACAGCCGGTGTAAATTTATGATACTTGTAAAGGTTAGCGTTTTTTTGTTTTTTTTTAATTCAGTTTTATTCTCTCAGTCACATTCACG
>JANRMT010062799.1:3337193-3510305 GCA_026402145.1 Polypterus bichir lapradei
CCCCCCCCCCCCCCCCCCCCCCCCCCCCCCCGATCTGACACTGCTGTTTTCAAATAAAGACGTGAACTCAGATGAGGATGAGGGTTCTACATTGGAGAAAGAGAACAGAAGCCCTCCCTGCAAGAAACGTCCACTCGCACATAAGAACAACACAGCTGCGGTGAAAGAAGGCACCGTTTGGATGCAGCAATAGGTTAGCCATCATCCTGCCACACGCATGTCTTTCAGTGAAACTGCAGGTCTTACAGAGCTTGCCAAGGTATTGTGCAAAGTTTCATTTCCGATTTTATTTCTTGTTGGTCTTTATATGAAAAACATTTATATGTTACTTATATAAATGCCACATCGAATGTTGTTTACCTATATTTATTTACTTATCATCCTACTGCGTAAAGTCACAAGTAGACTGCAGAGCTTCCTGTGTTTGATCGACATGGGCATGCCGGCAAAGTTTCCTTATTCAGGAAAATATCAGTTATATAAAGTGCAACGGCAGCTTCCACCAGCGGCTACAGAGATGTCAGTACATGAGCGACTGTCCATGCTAGTTTTTAGATCTGGCAGTGCCATGCTGACACTTCAGTGGTACAAGAATGCAGTAAGACTTCTTTTTTTGGGCACATACACCATCAGATCTAAACAATTTTATTTATTTATTTTTTTTAGGTGTTTTTGGATCAGTTTATAGCTGTGAAGATCAGAGTGGGGTTTAGGTGTGTGTTGTGAGAAAATTTGCTGTGAGTGCCTGTACAGTAGTTATAGATGTGGACTTTTAAATATCTGTCATGTCTACAACTTTCTTTGGTATGCTCGTGTGTCTCAACCTCTCTTGCCGGGCACACCCTCTGCTGTTTATGTTTCTATAAAGCCTATGCTTCATAGGCTGTCATTTTGGGGTGCCTTGCTCACTTCCCATCTGCTTTTTTGACTATCTACATAGGTTAGGTGACCCCTTTCTCCACTGTGAAAACAACATTAATTTTTTGTGAAAAATTCTCATCTTTGAAGGTGACTCGGGCTGTGCCTCATTAGTATTTAGGGACATAATGTCACTTGTTATGTTAATCACTTTATTGTTGTTGAAATGCTCTATTTCTAACTCCTTTTTTGTAAAGATACATACAATTATCACAATCTGGAATTGAACTTTGCATCATTACCATTGAGCTACGAAAGCCAAACTGACCAATCACATTGCTTGGAGGGACACATTCTCACACACAGTTGTGTTTTATTGGTAGATATGGTAGATAGATTTTTTTCTTGCATATATGAAAGGCCCTTCACGAGCAAGGCGCTAAAGATCTTGCCATGCCAAAGAGTGAATAGTGTTGACCTTTTTACCGTTCCAGTACTGATTTCTTGCACATGTCACTCCTGGTTGTCACAGCAGGGCAACATTGTAGAAGCTGAGCACAAAATACAAAAAAAAAAAATGGTGCCACACACAGAAGCAAAAATAATTCAGCAACTTTAAATTTTAAGTGTAGAGAAACTTTAACTCACAAAATTCAAATCAGCAACCTTCTAAACTCCAAATGGAAAAATTATGAAAAAAGACAAAAATGATTCAAGGAAATGAAAGAAGAACACATGCTGAAACAATAACTAAAATGAAATTATTTATCTGAAGTGATGGTCTCGTGTAGCAAAATTCAGATAGTCAGGATAAGATGTCAGTTATTACAAAAGGAAACAAGCACATTGTCAGTATATTAAATTATCCATTAGTCAGTGAGGAAGTCAATTGGTCAGTCATTTAGTAAATTAATTATTTGTACATATTTTAATAGGCACTCATTTAGCCATTCATTCAGTCAATCATCCAGACATTGAGTCATCCATACAGTAATCTATTCATTTTTCAAACCCATTTACACTGGCACAGGGATGTGGGGGGGAGGGGGGGCACAGCCTACCCTGGCAGCACAGGGCACCAGGCACAAACTAACCCTAGAGGGGCACCTGTGTAGCACAAGATGTCCAGATTGTAGTTGTAGATCTATTTTGTTAGACTTTTTGTGAATCATGCACTTTTTACCTACTTCCTTGATTATTCCTTATTCATGTTCTTTGTATTTTTTAATTTTGCGTCAAAAAATGTTCATTGATTATAGTCTGAATGCCACTGAATGTGGATGGTCCAGCTTATGGTTAGTCAATATGGTGGGCTAACACATTAAAGACAAAAAGACATTCCAAGCAACACTGTGAAAAGCACAAATCAGGGAATGGAACAAAGAAAATATTTGGGTTACCAATTTCCAGTTAAATCAGTCATGAAGAAATGGAAATATCATGGCATAGCTGAAAATCAGCTAAAGCAGGCCATCCTTAAAGACTGAGTGATTGTTCAAGGAGATTAGTGAGGGAGACCACCAAATGACCACGAGATCTCTGAAGTTTTTACAAGCTACAAGGGAATACCCTGTGGAGACAGTGCATACAACCACTGTGCCCATGCGCTTCACCAGTTGGACATGACAGCTCAAGCAGAGTTTGTCAGAAGGTGCATGGAAGACTCTGAAGTCAGCTGTAAGAAGGCTCTGCATTTTGATGAGACCAACATTGAACTTTTTGGCCATCAGACTAAATGGAGTTTTAACACTAGAACCCTTGAAGCCAATGAAAAAAGTCATAATCCCGGCTCACCTTAAATCCCTTCGCACCTCTCCATCAGCGTTTTCGTTTGGCAGATATGTCAATCAGCACAAGCAGCCTGCTATCTCATTTCCAGCTCCCTGTCCCCCCCCACTCCCTTACAGATGCAGCTGAAGGTCTCCCAACTCAAGTCTCTTTATCTGGGTGTGAGATGCCTGGAGTTGTATAGGGTGAATAATATATTGTTATTTGGAATACATACAGTACATTTCATGTGTGTTGCGTGTCTACAAAGATCTGGATAAATGTTGGATGACAGGAAATGCGAGGCAAGAAATGCTAAACACATACCTAAAACAGAAAGTTCTTCCATGTTATAGTAATAATGATGTGAAGTGTACTGTATAATGTGTGAAGACTTTAGTTCAAATATCAAATAAACACATGCACTTTTATTCAAGAATATAACCAAATACAAAAAAAATCAAACCCAAGCTTAAATGTCAATCGTCAGAAAGGTGATATGTCATCTTTGATGGTGCAGAAGTAAGAACTGCTGTCTCATAATCAAAATATTGCTGGTTCGAGTCCGGGAGCTCCTTGTTTTGAGTAGTGAGCTGCTATTATTATTACTGTAATATAATAACATACATTTGATGTAAGTCTGTAACACCCGGCGTAAATTTTGGCTTCTTGTAAAAGTTAGTGCTTTTTTTATTATTCAGTTTTATTCTGTCAGTGACACTCACACGGTACAACAAACTTACCTCTCCCTCTCTGAGTTGATGCTGTTTGTCTCCATTCTTTTCACAAGAGCAGTGATGACCACAGTTGGTGCTGTGGTTGATGCCAGCTCAGAACTATTTCTTGTACTGGCAATCAAAGATACGACACCCCGTGACTGCTATCAGACTATCATGTGGCATTTGCACTTTGACAGATTTGCTGAGATTTCGGACATCTGGCAACATTTTGTTGAGAACTGTGTTTTGAGTTACAACACAGGGCAACATATTACTGCCAATGACGAACTGTTTCCAACCAAGGTCTGTTATTCTTTTTTGCAATACATCTCGACCAAGCCTGACAAATTTGGCATAAAGTTTTGAATTGTGGCAGATTTGGAGACAAAGTACATATACAGTGCCACTGCTTATTTAGGATACAACCCCACTCATCCCAAAGGAGAAAGACTTTCTGAGTCTGTGCTCATAAACCTTATGGAGCCGTTTCTTGACAAAGGCAGAACTGTAACAACAGACAGCTACTTCACAGCGCTTTTGCTGGCTAATAGACTGCTGCACTGAAACACAACTGTGCTTGGCACCATAAGTAAAATGGTACGGGAACTTCTACCTTTAGCTAAAGTCACTTTAGTACACAAACAATTCTCCACGCTAGTGTTTAGATTTGGCAGTGCTATGCTAACAGTGAATGTGCTCAAAAAAAAGAAGCCTTTGATTTGAGTCTGTAACACCAGGTGTAAATTTTTGCTACCTGTAAAAGGCATCACTGAAGAGATATAAGCAGACACAGAAATGCTGATGAATCATGTCTTCTTGGTATCTTGTTGTCACTTGAATTTTTTGTTATTCAGTTTTATTCTTGAATAAAAGCACACTTGTTTTGTTATACTTTTGTGAAAGTGTTTATTTTATATTCCAGTAACCACTTGAATGAGATGAAATCTGTCTCTGCCTCTCACACACACGCACACACACATTTATACATGAAAATGTCACTATTTGAATGATTCCATTTTATCACGAGTTGTCATTTGAACATGTTTTCTTTTTTTTTCGATCTTGCCTGTACTCCGTGTTATGGTGCATGGTACTGAGAATGCAGACAGGCTTCTTCTTTACCACAAACAGTTCTGAGCAGGCATCAACCACAGCACCAACTGTGGTCATCGCTGCTCTTGTAAAAAGAATGGAGATAAACGCCATCAACTCAGAGAAGGAGAGGCACGTTCATTGTACCACATGAACGTCACTGAGAGAATAAAAATGAATAATAAAAAAAAAAACTGCTAACTTTTGCACATAGCCAAAATTTATGCCGGGTGTTACAGACTCAAATCAAATGTATGTTTTTATTATATTATAGTAATAATGATAGCAGCTCACTATTCAAAACAAGGAGCACCCAGACTCAAATCCGCAACCTTTTGATTATAAGGCAGCATTTCTTAACTTTGCACTATCCTAGAAGACGTATCAACTTTCTGTCAATTGACATTTGAGCTTGGGTTTTTAACTCATTGACAGCAGACTGTAAATTTAATGATTTTTTTTTTTGGTAATATTCTTGAATAAAAGCACAAGTGTTTATTTGATATTTGTACTAAAGGCTTCACACATTATCCATGTTATATTAATAATGACATGAAGTGTACAAAGTTTCTGTTTTAGGTATGTTGTGAGAAGAAGAGACAAGAGACATGGCAAGGTTTGGGGCAGCCACCCGTTTAATTTGGTATCCTGGCTGCAAAAGTAAATGATTCGTAGTTGAGTCAAGGTTACAAGACAGAGTCCAAAACAGAACTGCCCTCCAGGGAAAAGGTGGGAGGCTTTATAGGAAGTTTGGGGGAAGTGATGTCGTCCTCGGGCCCGGGACTGGAAGTGATGTCGTCCTCGGGGCCGGGACCGGAAGTGATGTGTCCCGAGTCGAGGTGGTGGCTCCTGGTGGGATTTCCCGGGAAAGGCCTGCAGGGAACTTAGAAAGAGTGTCAGTGCACCCCACCCCCCCCCCGGGCAGATGTATTATCATTCATCTCTAAGCCCTTCAGCTGCCTCCTATGCACAATGTGACAATGTGTTCAGCATTTCTTGCCTCGCATTTCCTGTCATCCTACATTTACACAGATCATTGTAGACATGGAACATACATGAAATACATATGTTCCAAATAACAATATACTGTATTATTTACCCTGTACAACTCCAGGCACCTCACACCCAGATAAAGAGAACTTAAGCTGTGTCGGTGGGGGGCAGGGATGGAATAGCAGACTGCTTGCTGCTTGTGCTGATTGACACATTTGCAAAACAAAGACACTGATGAAGAGGTACAAAGGGATTTAAGGTGGGCCGGGATTATGACTTTTTTCAAAGTCTTCAGGGATTCTAGTGGTAAAACTCCATTTAGTCTGATGGCCAAAAAGTTCAATGTGCAAATGCAGTAAAAATCATGGAAGAAAATCTGATGCAGTCTGCAGGAAACTTGCAGCTTGGGAAAAGATTTATTTTCCAGCAGACCAATGTTCCAAAGCATAAAGCCAAAGAAGCACAGGAATGATTTCAAAACAACAATGTGAATGTTCTGTAGGGGCTGAGAGAGAGTCCCAGATGTCAGTCTAATTGAGAATTGTTGGCTGGACTTAAAAAAGGCTGTTCACTCACAATGGGAATGCAACCTGACAGAGTTTGGCAAAAAATCACGGAATTCGGGGAGAGTGGCAAAGAGCAGATGTGTAAAGCTGATAGAAAGGTAGACCTTTACACACAGATTCATGACTGTCATGGCTGCCAAATACATATCTACTAAATACTAACACGTTGGGTGCAGATGTGTTTATCCAAAATTACTGAAGTTCTGCAGCTTTTAGTTTGCTTCATAGGATGATTCAAGCAACAGTGTGACGCATGGTCAAATAATTCCACAGGCAATTTTTTTTTGTTTTAAAAGTTTTAGTAAAATTTAAAAGCAAAACAGTTCACACAAGAATAGAGAAAAATATAATAGAGCATAGAAAAGTTCTTCTTTTAGAAAAGTTCTGTTTAAGGCTTATAAATCTTAATTTTTCTAAATTCAATCATAGAGTTGTACTTGAGGCTGTATGCCATCTCCTATTTACAGACATATCTAATATTCCATGCTAGCAGTGAGACTATTTCCCTAATTGGCTTAATTATAACTCTGTTTTTCAGATATAGCAAAGATAGTTCTATCTCATGTTAACTTACAGGTGGGTGAAAGACTATACCATATCCTAGTAACAATGAGAATCTGACATTCTATAGAAAGTAAGCAAAGACTATATGCATTAAACATTAGCTTTCTAAGATTGGCTCTTACATTGGCAGTGCATGCTTGTACTTACACAATCACTTGTTATGTGTTTTATATCTGTAATTAAACTCTCCTTTCATTTAATGTTTTTGTTTTTTGGCTTCTAATTTTGAATTTGTTTTCTCTCTTTGAGGCAACCATTTGTTATTTTGCCTTGTTAATTTTTTTTTTAACTGTCATTATAGTAAAAATCTACTTTGTTATGTGGGCCAGGGGTTTTCCTGCCCCCTCCTCTTTCTTTTTTGAAGAGTATAGAGTTAGTTTTCTTCTTTTGAGGTTGGAAGGCCACAAGCCTATATTTAAGTTTTAAGTCCAGTCATGCTTTGTATTTTGAAGGTTTGTGAGCATCATGACAAAAGGTATGTGTACAACAGTCCAATTAAGAGTTATATTTTTTTAGGATTGAGAAAGAAACCAGATGACCTAAGAAAAAGAAATGCAGACATGGATAGAAACGAAACTCCACACACACACAGTGAACACACTGGGATTGAATCCTTTTCTGCTGAGAGCAATGACGCAGAAGGTCCAACCATGGTGCCAGCTTATAAGTCAGTCATTCATTCTCCTGGGGCCTCATGCATAACGCCGTGTGTAGAATTCGCAGTATAACATGACATAAGTACAAAAGCCGAAATGTGCTTATGCACAAAAAAATCTAAATGCAGGAATCTGTGCATACTCCAGCTTCCATGTTCTTCCTCTCCATAAATCCCGGTCAGCGTGAAAAGTAACGCTCGTGCACGTGGCTTCTGTCCTGCCCCCAACTCCTCCCAGAATTACGCCTCTATGAATATGCAAATCAATATAAATCGCCCTTAAGCTCAGCCTTCTGTGAAAAGACAATGGAAAAAGCAAGAGGGAAAATGGAAGAATTTCAGCGAATACCAAGTGGAGGCAAAGGAAAAACATACTATTTGTTGGTTTAAACAGTGGTATAAACAACAAAAGGAAGCTAATCGCCTGACATAGTCGCACAGTGCCCAAAATAAAAAAGAAGTTGTCACATATCAAAGTCGCCGTGAAAAGGCGAGTTGTAACCCACAGTTTGAGTGTCATATGAAAGCTTATTAGGGTACAGAGAAAAAAAAAGGCACACAGTGGGGAAAAAAGCACGAAATGTCAACTTCAATCTCTTAATTTACACTTTAATTATGTAGTTTATTTTGTCATTAAAGTAGAACATCATAAACTTCATCTTAAAATGGTTTAATTAACCAGTTTCTCAAATCACATCGTAATTAAAGTAGCACGTTAAATGCTTTGTTTTGTATTTGATCTTTTGCTCTATGTTTGTGAATCACTACGTGCTTCCGCTTTCTCTTTCTCCGACAGGACAGAATCCATTACATTTGTGATATTACAGTTCTCTGAATAATTAAAATACTGAGATGTATACGCGATATCTTTTTCATGATGATAGGAGTTAAAGCATGTTATTAAACATGGGAATACGGTGCGTGATTGTGTGCGACCTTCGATGAAATTATTGCAGCAGTACTGTCTCTTTCAAAGTACTAATCTCGAATTCCTGTCCTTACTTTTCTTTCTCCACATACCCAATCGCCACACAGTCAGCTCTGTAATAGACGTTAAGCCATCTGTAAGCTTACAACGACGATTCTTGAAAACTTTTAAGGAACATTGAAATATCTTTGTAGTACAAGTTTAATTATTCTATCCATCTATCCTTCCAGTGTCGCGTCAGCCCCAGAAAGAATACAGCACAAGGTAGGATCAATCCGTGAACTAGCTAGCGCTGCAGAGCCGTGTCCTCACATGTTTAATTATTAACAATACAGATTATTTAAATGAATTTAAAGTTTTAGCTATATAATATAATCAACATATTTTTCTGCATTTCATCTTAAAAATGTTATCGTCATCATATGTAAATACACGCTTTATAAAGTGGCACAGGTTGTGCAATATTATAACTGTAGTGTAAGTTTACAGTGGGGTAATTGTACTTATAAGTACAAACAGTTCTACAAGGAGCAATTGATGGACTGATTGACTGTTTCTGAACCGTGAGGTCTGTGCAGGAAAGGCTTTGAAACGTTTTGCCATGGCTGAGGCAGGGTGGGCTTGATGCTGTATACCGATATTTCTCTTTCCGATCAGCTGCTGCTGTGATTCCCCACTCAGATACAGTGATATAAATACTCTGAGTGGTGCAGTGAGAGTAATATGGAAAAAGATGATCTGCTGTTAACGGAAGCAGCTGAAAGAAAAAAAAAAGGTGCAGTGAGAGTAACAATGCTAAAGCAGTTATGGTATTTGGAATACTATGGCTATTCCCTGGACCATTATATTGTTACAAGTTAATTACAATCAGATGCATTACACTAATAAACAATATGCGGTTAGTTTCAGTGTATTTATAAAGCCGCGGCAGGAATGTGGCTCTAAGAAATAAAGATAAACCACACAGTAACAGTAGCTCTTCTTTGACGCTGGGTGCCGCCAGTCTGCAAAACCGAGCGGAGAACTTGCATATGACAAGGTATGAGGTACCGTGGAAAAGTGTGTGGCTTTATGCCAAGTGTAGGTTTTATACATCACGATTTGAACGTGGAAAAGTTCTCATGCAATATTTCTGTGTGTACGCGCCGTTTATGCATGAGGCCCCTGGTCTTTCATGTAAACTCTAGGATTTCTTCAGTTTTTTACAAATCCAACAAATCATACTAGCATCATGTGTGCAAACATAAAAATACGCTTTGATGATATTAGGCATTGTAGCACTGCTAATGGTGTCAGTTCCTTTTGTGCTGTTGAGTATAAAATATTGTTGACTGAAGGACTGAAGGTCTCCAGAGTTCAGTTTTTATACCTCACTCCTATCCTTTCTATGAAGTAATGCTTTCTAACATCAGCATGACATTTACTATTACTCAACTTTCAGCAGCACCCCCTGTGTCCACATTCAAAAAGCTCATTTTATAGTCACAGCTGGTCTCTCATTTATTTGTTCCATTCATAATCTAAATACTTCAATTAGGTTCCATTTTAGTCATAACATATTCAGTGCCCTGGGAGGGCTGTTTCCCAGATCTATGCAGCAATTGTGCCCATGGCTAAAAGACTTGGCTTCAAGCCATTTTCCAAATTCATTGATTTTTTTTTCTTTTTTTATGTTATTTTATGGCTGACATAATGAAGCAGATGAAGCTGAATTAGTGGTTACTTTCTTATATCTTATATATATCTCCAGTATAACATTAAAATGTTGATTGGAGAGTCAAGGTAAAAGTTGTTGATTTATGTTAAAAACAATAATTTTTTAATTATCATTTTACATCATGGATACATATTCTTGGAGTTTACTGTTTGATCAAACAGAAGAATCACAGTTTTCACCTTCTCCTCCTTTTAACGTCTGAGCTGAGAGCACAGAGAGAAAACTCTAGGGATATTGGCAAGGGCATCCAGGTGTAGAGCATGTTCTTCTCTCATTGCCAAGGCCATCCAAAGGACAAAACTGAACAAGAACGAAGACATTGTGCTGCCAAGCGGTGGAAAACAGCAGACACAAGAGCAGAGATTGACAGCTGAAAAGATGAAACCTAAGCCAGAAACGTGCCCAAGTCAATATCAATAAATCAACCAGATCTTTCATCAAAACCAGAACGTAAACCAAAGTCTTAGTCTGTTACATGATTGCAAATTTATGTGCTGTTAGTCTTTAACCATAATTCACTAAGCTCTTACTAATGTAACTATAATCTTGGTGCCCCAGCACAGAACCAGCTTAAAGAGAGTCACATTAATGGCGTCATAAAAAGCAACCTCTGTGACACGCTTTCTGACAAGCGGCCATTGTGTCATAGCAACGTGATCCACCCATAAAAACAGCAAAAGGTTGTCGCGGCAAAAGCTGCTTCAGTTATTAAATTATAATCAACCAATTGAATCAAAAATAAATCTAGTTGTATTCTCTAATTGCCCCCCAACCCCAATTGTGCACTCTGATGCTGTGATGCTTTGTTCAGATTTTGAACATACTGCACCACATTCTGCAGGGAAGAATTTCTACAAATATCTGAAATTCTCCTCTCTGTCAGAGTATTCACTAGAAAAACTGACAAAATGTTTGCTTACTGCATAAAACACAGCTTGACCCACACATAAAAAAAACTAAAAAAAGGAAGCACACTGGAACTGGAACACAGGACAAAACATCAGTAACTCGCTTACACTCAAGTAGCCATTTTACAGTTGTTCTTCTAATGATGTGGAGCTGAAAAACTTGGGAAATTCATGGTAGTGTTGGGATGAAAGTTAGTGCTATGGTACTTCTTTGGATTAAACAAATATGTTTGCTGGTAAATGCACTTACCCACTGCTATCCTTTATTACATTTAGGGAATCCATTCCCAGGCTCCTGATTAGCGGACATTTTTCATTCCCGCATTCACGGGAATGAAACTGCTCTGATTCCCGGGAAACCAGGAATGGCCATGCTCGCATATATAGCATGTAAAAGTGTAAAAATGGATCAAGAAATAACAGAGTTATAGTTGAAAATAATTAAGTGGCACGGTTTTTTGGCCCATGGTGTAGTGTGTTGCAGTCAGTCAGCCAGCAGCAGTCGTCAGTCTCCTGGCTCCGACTAAGACTGAGTACAGTGGACTGGGAGGAGTCTGCACTCGGCAGACTCGACATTATCTGTGCCAAGAAACTTGCCATTGTGGACACTTTTTCTATAGTGTCGTTTCTTGTGACTGAAGACAGAGAGATATAATTAAAGTTAGTAAAAAATCTTTTATTAATACACACCAGACAAAGGTAAAATGACAGAGAAGCACAGTCCTAGGACACCTGCCCTTCATCTGCCTCGAGGGGTCGGTGTCCCAAATCTTTTATGGGGCCTTTGTCTTATGACTTTAGTTGCACAAGAATTTCAAACCGTTACATCTTACAACATTTTGCTTGGATCAGCATTTACAACATCCTTTAAGTTCATCAGTTGGTCACTTGTGGTTTTTTGTTCGTTAGGAGAAACAAGAAGTTGCACTTGTCATGTGCACTATGGACAAGACATGGTCTGCATGGCTTTTGTCACGTACACCAGATTGATCAAACTGTTTATTATTTTTCCACATTCCCCCCTTTTGAACAATCTGGGTATGACAAGGAATAAAGGAAAGTTAGACGGCGGAGGTAAAAAGTGGGGAAGGAGGAGGAGAGGGGGAAGGGGATGAGAGAGCGGGTGTCCTAACCTTAATTTGAAAAAATCCTCGGGGATCATAACTACTTGCATATGCAGCTAAGACATAAGTTCCTGAATCATGCAGAGAAGGATTCTTCAGAGATAATGATTAATGAATTACAATGATTCTTGGCACACTCGTGAGGGGCGTGTCCCTTTAAAATAGAGAATCGAGTTTTCAGGCCATACTGTGTAGCCTGCCAAGGTTCATAACCCCAGTCATTTGGTCCTGTATTTGCAAACACGTCGCTCCAAAATCCACATTCAGAGTATGTATATTAAGGGTGCCATCTCTTGCAGTGTGAAGCGTGAATCCAAGCGGGCAATCCTTTAACCTTTACGGCGTGTGGTGTGGACAGAAGAACTTGGAATGGTCCTCTCCACCTAGGCTGATGCCAATGTTTCCTCCAGGTGTCTCGAACCAGAATCCAGGTGCCCAAGGGAATCGGCGAGTCTTCAGATGGAGGGCTGGTTCTCCAGGCCTGATAAACCTGCTCGTGGACTTCCTTCAGGGATGCTCGGAGACCTGTAAGACTAGAGAGAAGTTCATTGTCCACGGTATGCAGGTTCACATTTCCTATAACCATGCCAACGGGCATGGGTCGTCCAGTCAGAATTTCAAACGGCGATAGTCCCAATTGTCGGTGTGTCTGTCCCCTCAATCCCATTAGGGCCAGGGGCAGAGCATCTGGCCACGATAAATTGATTTGTTCACAAATTTTTGCAAGCTTGGCTTTTAGGGTGCCATTGCATCGTTCTACGATACCCCCACTTTGTGGATGATATTTGCAGTAATGATGTACATTGATCTGCAGCCAGGTGGTTAATTCATTTATAATGGAATTCACAAAGTGAGTACCATTGTCTGTTTGTAACTTTTGCGGGATGCCCCATCTTGGAATAATTTCTTTAATTAGTGTGTTAGCAACTGTTTTAGCATCATTGTGCTTAGAAGGGAAAGCTTCTACCCATCGGGAGAACACATCGACAATCACAAGGCAATATCGGTAACCTCTAGACGGTGTTAGCTCAATGAAATCCATTTGGAGGTGCTCAAACGGACCCATTGGGTTAGGAGTAACGGTGGGACTTACCTGTGTGCCTTTTCCTACATTAAACCTTTGACATAATGCACAGCGTCTACAGAATTGCTCTGCATATGTAGAGAAGCCTACAGCTTCCCAATGTTTTTCAACATCCCGGACCATGGCATCTTTCCCAGCATGGTCGAGGCCATGGGCTATTTTTGCCATACCTGGAAAAGAAGCCTTCGGGAGAAAAGGTTTGTTAGTTTGCTTATGAGTCCAGACTCCATCAGAGAGGGACCCTTCTTTGGACCAATTTTTTCTTTTCGATGTCCGTGGCTGCACTCTGTAAAGAAATAATTTGATTATCAGGGTCCTGATCATTTCTCTGTTGGAATAAAGAGATTGGTGTGTTACTGTGTGCAGCCTTTTTAGCAAAGTAGTCTGCTAATTCATTTCCTTTGCTGACAGGATCCTGCTTTCCTGTGTGAGCTTGACATTTAACAATCGCTAGCTTTGATGGTTTAGTTATGGCTTCTAAGAGGGATTCGATTAACTTTTGATGTTGGATGGGCTTGCCAGTACTGGTCTTGAATCCCCTCAATTTCCATAATGCCCCATGATCATGGCAGACTCCAAAGGCATATCTAGAATCTGTATAAATTGTTATGATTTTTCCTTCAGACAGCTGACATGCTCGGGTGAGCGCTATTAGTTCAGCCGCTTGTGCACTCAAACTTGATGAAATTCGATTTGCTTCCAGCAGGCGGTCCCCTTGGACCACTGCGTAACTAGTTGAGGGTGTTCTGTTTTCCAATCGCAAAGAACATCCGTCTACAAAAATAATTTCTCCAGTTTCTAAAGGTGTTTCCTGTAGATCTACTCAAGGCTTTACAACCTTTGCTATTTCTTTATGGCAATTATGCGGTTCGCCTTCTTTATCTGTTTGCAAAAGGGTGGCTGGATTTAAAGTGGAGCATCTTTCAATCGTGACGTTTGCCAGAGTACAGAGTACATTCTGATAGTGTATTGCCCTAGCAGTAGTGAGATGTGACGTCTTAGCCTGTACTAAAATGGAATGTACAGCGTGAGGCACCTTTACTGTTAGGGGGCTCATGAGCACTATATCTGTACTGGCTAGCACAGCTTCTGTTGTGGCAGCCACAGCCCTAAGGCAAGGCGGAAGTGCTGCAGCCACTGGATCCAATTTTTTCGAAAAATATGCTATTGGTCTTTGTTTATCCCCATGTAACTGTGTTAAAACTGCGTCCATATATCCCCCCTTTTCGTCCACGAACAGTTTGAATGGACGTGAGAAATCCAGTAAGCCTAACGCAGGAGCCGAGGATAGTGCGCTTTTCAAGTCACAGAGAGCCTTCTCAGCCTGCTCGTCCCATTGCACCTGACCAGAAAGAGGAAGGCCAGGGGTGTTTGCTAGATTTTGTAACGGCTGTGCTCTTTCAGTGAAATTCAAAATCCATTGCTGGCAGTAACCTAGAATGCCCAACACAGACATAACCTGTTGTTTTGTGACAGGTCTAGGAAGATTTTGAGTGGTGTTAATGCGATCGCTAGAGAGAGCTCTTGTTCCATTTGTGATGTCATGACCTAGATATTTTACAGTTGTTTGAATTAATTGCAATTTAGCCTTTGAAACTTTATGTCCATTGTCCCCCAGAAACAATAGTAGTTTTTTAGTGTCCTGCGCACAATCTTCTTCTGTAGCACTGTATAACATAATATCATCTACATACTGTATTAATGTACTACCTCGGTCTGGCCAGAACCCTTCTAAATTTTGAGCAAGCGCTTGTCCATACACACAAGGGGCTTCAGCATATCCCTGAGGCATGACAGTCCATGTCCAACGGCGGTTTTGGAAAGTAAAAGCAAACCAAAATTGAGAATCAGGGTGTACAGAGACAGAAAAGAAAGCATTGGCTAAATCAAACACTGAAAAATAACGAGCAGAGGGAGGGATTGCAGAAAGAATAGTGGAAGGATTAGGAAGAGGGGCCCTAGGAAAGATTGCAGAATTTACTTGTCCTAAGTCTTGAACAAAGCGCCATGAACCATCAGCCTTTTTTACAGGTAAAATGGGGGAATTGACTGGGGAATATTTAATTGGAATAATCGCACTGCGTTTCACAAGATCGGAATGTACGGTGGAGATGCCAGCCTCTGCTTTGGGAGACAGAGGATACTGGGCACGGTGCAGGCGGAAGGAAGAATTTGGGTAGATCACCAGAGGCTCACAATAGGCTATCCTTCCATAATCATTCTTTCCCTGGGCCCACAGTGAATCAGGAAGCATAGAGAGCCAAGAAGGGGAAATAGTTTGCAATGAAAAAACAGAAAGGGACGTGCGGCACAATGCACGATGCACTAAAAAATCAGTTTGGAGCACAACTTTAGTTATCAAATGGTCTGAGGTATCAAAAATACCTGGGGCAACATGTAACCAGTCTGTTCTATTAAGACATTGTTCTACCCATGGTCCGATTTCAACCCAATGGACAGTACTTGATTTGGCTAAAGAAACATGAGGGACTGAACCACCAAGATAGAAAATATTCTGTGAGCATGTGAGATGAACATAAGCAGCCGCTTTTGTGGATGAAATGAAGATACAGGGAATGTGAAGGGTTTCGGGGCAGGTGCCTGAAGAAAGAAAAGATTCCAGCCAGGGGGTGTCTACTTCTACAGGGAAATATTGAGCAGTACAGTGTAAAGTGTCAGGGACCTGTAAGTGGGGAAAAAGACAGGAGGGAAAAGAGTGAAGGGCTTTAAGAAGGATGGTGTGTGGGGAAACATTTCATTGAAATGGAGCGAGAAAGTTTTGTCATGAGATCCCTTCCTAAGAGGTTAACTGGACAGAGCTGATTTAAAAGAAATCGGTGTGTTAAAGTGGAACCACTGGAATGCAGCTGAACTCGAAGAATCTCTTGAGGTAGGGACCTCCTTCAGCGAAAGGGTTGAGCGCGTGGCTCCTGTGTCCACGAGGAAAACAGTTTCAGTGCCATTCACCAGCCAGCAAAGTCAATAATGGATCAGTCTCTGAATTATGGGTGAGCAAAGGCAGTTGAAGAGAAGGGCTGGGGGTCCCTGCGGATTCCTATGTCCATGAAACATCAAATTGTTCAGGTGGTGGAGGAGGGGGTGGGCACTTGTGAGGGCAATTGCGGCGGAAGTGTCCCATTTCACCACACCCGTAACAAGCATAAGGTGTAGCGTTTGGATCTGGAGGGGGAGGCAGCTGAGTGGATGATCCACTTGGATTAGGTAACATATATCCGCGACCTCGTCCCCGTCCACGCCCTTGTCCCTGGAGAAATCCTCCACGTCCACCAGTGTAATAGTTCATTTGTGCTGCTATCAGCTTTGTCTGGGTGTCTGACTCTTTCTGCTTGCTCTGTCGTTCAGCATGCGCTGCGTGACGTTTTACTTCCTCAAACGCGGCAGCCTCTCATCCAATACAGGATACCTTGTTTTGAATGTCGCTTCTAAGTCCGGAAACAAAAAGAGGAACTGCAGCTTTAGTTTGGTTGTCTGGATTTTCAAGGCCGGAGTGTGTTGCCATTAACTCTTAAATTCAGTGTGCCCATTCATTTACTGTCTCATCTTTTTTCTGTTTGGCAGCCGAGATAAGAGACCAGTCTCTGCCTTTCTTATACTTGTCCTTAATATTATTTTAACATGTTCCCATTGCGTAATAAAGGAACCTTCATCCCGGCCCCGAGGCAACGCCTCGTTCCACTGCCACAAGTTTCCGTTATTCTGTCCATGATTGACAGTGTCCCATGTGGTGCCAAGCTTTCTCCACAGCACCTGAGTCCATTCTGCAGCATTAGGCTTATACATATCATACAGCTGCTGTAATTGTTCTATGAATTTTTTAAACCCACTGATGACTTTGGGATCAGGCAATTCGGACACAACGTCCCTCAGCTCTTGAATGTCCCAGTTACGATGTATCATTACAGTAATGGGGTTATTAGCTCCTGCAGGTTGCATTGAATCATGTCGGGGGGTTCTGGAATCTCAATCAGGGGGCATTCGAATAAGGGGCCTGTGGGTTTGGGGGACTTTAAGGGGGATTAAAAGGTGGTGTTTTGATTAGGGGGCTGAAGGAATAGGGTTTGACTTCTAGTGCGTTGTGAAATGGAGGTTCTAGGATCGTGAAACCCACCCGCCGCACCCATTACGTTACTTTTGTCATCCCCTGGATCAGTGTGTAATGAGGGATCATAATGATATTCTTCAAAGAAACCAGACCCCAAGGGATCATCTTTTAATTCTGGTGTGGTGGGCGCTGGAGGTGGCAGAGGAGAAGGTGGGGGCTGTGGATGTGGATGGTGTAGGAAAGTTGGAGGAGCAAGTACGGGATATAATGGTTTTTTTTGTTTTTTTTTCTCGCTCTTCTTCTGCTTCTCATTCGACTGCGGTCCCGAATCTGCTTGCACTTTCTGTAACGCTATAAATAACTATTTTTTTTTCCTTCTAGTTTTAACTTTCTGCAGCCAATAATTTATTTCTGTACTGCCTTTAAATTATGATCTTTAATAACCAACTCCCATCTGTCATACATAACACGGACCTTTGTTACAACATCCTCGTACATTTCTACATACAACATCCTTGTGCATTTCTACATAATATTTTTCTAATTTCCTGTACTTCATTCATGTCTCCAGCTCCTTCCAGTGGCCATCTCCCCCCACTTTGCTTATTCCACTTTTTGCATGCCTTCTTAAAATCTAATCCTGTCTTCTTTTCAATGAGCTTCTAGGGGACCCTTTTTTTTTTTTTCCACCAGTATGTGGAGCCTGGTGATCCTCCGAAAATAATCCTTCTAACATTAAGGACTTCGAACCCTCGGGGTGCCGATTGGCAGGCTTGCTGTTACGTGTTCCCATTATTCCCTTTGCCTTTTCGCTGGACCCTTCGGCAGATTTACCCTTCTAGTCTTATCCTATTCCTACTTCTGTCAACAATGAACTATTGGGTTTCTGAGTGTGCCACTCACCCACTTCCAACGTTCCCCTTAATATTCCCAGAAGTGGAATACCATAACATTTCCTTCGTTACTGTCACAGTGCACGGCGAAAGCAAAGTATTTATTTTCCCTTTTTCCAGTACGTACTTGCTTATTATTCCCCTTGTTTTATTAAACTGTTATTCTTCTATTCCATTCTCTATCCTCCGTCCAATGGAGTTATTCGGGCTTTATGGGTGTGCCACGCACCAGATCCCGTTGTAACTCCCCCTTATTATAATTCCCGGAGGATAGTGTACTATTCTATCTTTCCCAACAGCAGTGACTTAAAACAAGGTATTTCTTTTCCATTTACTATTCCCAGTCACTTTTTATATTCCACAGCAAGCCCGCCTCAAGCCTATCTTTTACGGAAACCCCCGACGGTACTTACCCCAGCCTGGGTGTTAGTCAGCTCTGTCAGGAAATCCTTCTCAGTCACCGTGGTTGTACCAGAAGGAGACCGGGGACTCCTCACACAGGAGCTGTCTCAGGACAGGGCAGTCCTAACTTTTGTCGGAGCTGCTTGCACTGCTGCCGGAGCTCACAATATCGGCAGTCCACTTCAAGAAGACGGATCGCCGAGGTATTCCCACTCGAGGAGTCAGCCGGCCGTCCCCTGCCCCACGTTGGGCGCCAGAAAACTGTGGACACTTTTTCTACAGTGTCGTTTCTTGTGACTGAAGACAGAGAGATATAATTAAAGTTAGTAAAAAATCTTTTATTAATACACACCAGGCAAAGGTAAAATGACAGAGAAGCACAGTCCTAGGACACCTGCCCTTCATCTGCCTCGAGGAGTCGGTGTCCCAAATCTTTTATGGGGCCTTTGTCTTATGACTTTAGTTGCACAAGAATTTCAAACCGTTACATCTTACAACATTTTGCTTGGATCAGCATTTACAACATCCTTTAAGTTCATCAGTTGGTCACTTGTGGTTTTTTGTTCGTTAGGAGAAACAAGAAGTTGCACTTGTCATGTGCACTATGGACAAGACAGGGTCTGCATGGCTTTTGTCACGTACACCAGATTGATCAAACTGTTTATTATTTTTCCACACCATCACAGAATGATGACAAGAAACTGGATGCATCAGTAAAAGCTGAAATAGCGGTGTTTCAGAGCAACGGCAAGTGCGGGTATTGTTTAGAACAAGTGTATCATTATCTGATTAGGTAGAATGCATTGCATTGAAAAAAATTTTTTTTAAACGTTAGTCTATCATATATCCTCCCTATGGCATTTGCCACTTGATTGACATACAGGGCGGCCAGTCTGAGATCTCTTTCCTTCTAACACACTGGTCGTCCCACATGCACCCATACAATCAGATTGTGATTCAGACTATGAGTGCCATGAATGTAATTACCCTGATCTACATGCTGTCAAATAAACAAACCACACACCGTGGTGCAACGTAAAGGGCGAAACACGTGTCGCATACTCTTTGCATTATTTGACAGTAAAACTATGCAATATATATATATATATATATATATATATATCATTTTTAATGTAGGTAGATCATTTCGACCTGGTCATTTTAAAAGTAGCTCGCAAGCCGAAAAAGTGTGGGCACCCCTGAACTAGATACATGTACTTATATGACAGCATGAACTGCTTGTAGATAAGGTTAGTCTTTTATTGGTGTCAATATATTGCAGTAGTTTTATTAAAAATAAGTGTCGGTCGTTCTAAAACCGTTCACATGTGAGATGCCCGTGCACTGTGTCATCGCCGGGAGCCCGGGATTCCCAGGAATGACATGCGGGATTCCCGAATTCCTGGGAATGGATAAACCCATCCAGGAATGGATTCCCTAATTATATTTCAGTAATAAATTACATTCAATAAGTAATAAGACTCAGGAAGATATTACTTTAAATTTAGTGCAGCTGATCCAGCGTAAAAGAAAGTTTGCCACAGAGCTCTCTGCCCACATGTGAGCTACTGTCATTTTTGGGGGAAAAAACGCAAACACTTTATATTGTAATTCCGATTGGAATCTGTAACTCCTTTGTTTTCATGTTAAAAAAAGTCTAAAAATAAGCACTTCTGAAATGAAAGGTTCCGTGTTCTTTCTGCCTTCCCTTTTAAGTCGGTATATCCTGCTGGAAAGGAGCGTCCTGGAAGAGCAAAACGCAAGCGTTTTACTGTTTATACTTGCGCACGTACTTTACGTAAATCTGGAAGAATCCACCAGGTGGCAGTGCGAGATATTATCACAGTGAGAACAGGTTCAGCTTCGGGGTGATGTGAATTTCCTGGAGCACCCATTAAATTCATGACACCTTGCAGCAATATTTCTAAAAAGGATGTTTAATGATTAAATCCATCAATCCAGGGATGTGTCTATTCCAGCTAGCATTAGGCATGAGGCAGAAATAATCCTTAGACAGGGCATCAGGTCATCGCAAGGTGAATACAAGCACTCACATACACTAGCGTCATTTTAGTGCCACCAAATCTGCATATCTTTGGAACGAAACCGGAGCACACTGAGGAAACCCAGGAGGAAAACATGTACACTCCAGGCATGGAATACCAGTGACGTGACTCCCTACAAGATAGCAGTGCTAACGCTCCGCCACAGTGCCACCCCCATGTGTGTAATTATTAACAGTTTTCATTATTTAAATGAAATTAACAATTTATCTGTAAAATGTAACATACATACTTTAATGCATTTCGTCATGAAAGTGATATCAAGTATACAGTAAATCTTAGGATTCTAAATGTGCTGAGAGTTGGAATATCATACTTTTAATGTGTTCTGTGTGGCGATCTATTGCTGTGGGCTGCTGCTGTCAGGTCAGGAGGAAGCCCCAGAAAAAAAAAGATGGCACAAAAGATGGTATGTGAGACTTTTTATCGTGTCATTATGATCGGAAATATACAACTCTTCAATATAAAAGCACCACGAATGCATCTGTATGTCGGCATTTTCCTTCACAACATCATACCATTCATCAAACATAGAAGCGCGCACATTGATCCTGTAAGATCCTCAAAGCCGCTTTCTCTCACATGTAGATAGTAAACAGTGACTCTGACGTCACGTTCCGACTTTTATCACACTGCACCGCCCCACCCCCCTTTTGTTGGTACTGCAACTCGCACATGCGTCACGTTAATTTCTAAGGACCTGTGCAGAGGACGCATCAAATGAATGCTGGAAACGTGTGGCAGCCATGATGCGTGCGCGTACGCATTCTGAGCGTGAAGTATAAACGAGCCATTAGACTAGGTGGAGCAGAAGTCCCATATTTCTGGGACAGTCCCATTTTACCTCCACGATTTCTTAAAAATCCTTATTTGTTCTGTGTTTTAAACATTTCTCAACTCAGTAATGCGCAACACCTAAAATAATTAAATTACAAGTTTCAATATAGTAAACATTCATATATTTGAAATATTTGGACCAAAATAGTTGTTAGAGTAATTGATAAAATCGTTGACAAATGTATCATCAAAAAAAGGTTGTTAGTGGCAGCCCTAGTTATGGCAAATGCAAAACCATTTATATTACACTAAAACAATAATTCTTAACAAAAGTAATAAAATATTTAGAATCCTCCTGTTTAAAAAAGTAGACAATAGGCTTGAATAGTGAGAAAAACGTTTGATGCCTTGGACAAAAATCAAATTCCCCAAAGCATTATTTATATTTTGAACAAATGTTAAAGTCATTACCAGGAGGACAATAATACTAAACCAATATGTAAGCCAGAATTTATAGTCGAAATAGCTTTTGCCAAAAGTCTAAAATGAGACTAAATACCTTGGTTCCCAATCACAAAACTGATGGCTGTCCTCTGACATGCCTTAGAGTCTCAGAAATTACACAAAGTGAGATGAGATCATGTGATTAGAACCAGTACTATGTGAATAACAAAATAATGCAAAATGGCAGCATCTGTAAAAACAAATAATATGATAAAATTCAGAAAACTTAAAAAGAATCAAACAAGCAAACTTAATGTCAAAGAAGGCGGGAAACAGTCAGTTATGCACACACACATAATGATGAAACTTAAAGTACCTAGGAGCAGAGAACACTCAGTGGGTTCCAGAAAGACTACAGAAGCCCTGCCACTACCACAATGGTGCAAAGTGCTTTTTATTTCTACAATCCATCAATGCACACAACAGAATTCCAATAAATAAATAAATACTCCAATAAGTAAACAGTGTTCTAGGAGGTTAAATTCTAAACATAAATATTTCAGTAACATCAGAGGTTAAAACACGTCAGGATCTCTCTGCACATCCATCTAAAACATTGTCTCTTCTGCTCACCCTGTACAGTCTACACGGCAAGGGGAGATGTCCTTTGGCTCTGCTTCCTTCAGTCACCGCCATCCCTCGCCGTCTGTGGGACCTTCTGGAGTTGTTGGTCACTCCTGTGTCCATGCCCTGTGAGCGCTGTCCACTTGCCACAATCAGACGCCATTCCCAACTGCTTGCACCAGGTCTCTTGTGATCCTGACTTGTCTTTTCTCTTCCTTTCCATTTAATTTGCTGAGTTCTCTTTTCCATTTTTCTCCTTTATGCTCTCTCTCTTCCCAGGCTCTTTTATCATAATGTGGGTGTACATGCCTTGGTTACAATCCCTTGAACGCAAATAGGGAAGCTGGTTGAACTGACCATGTCTACATCTGAATATGTGATTAAGCAATTTCCTTATTAACGCCCTGGGGTTTCTCAGCTCTGCTACCTTATGCACCTGGAACCTTGGAATTTCTTGCATTTGATATCTGTTTAATAACAATCTCCATTATCTTTTGTAACATCCCCTTGCTTCCCCATGTTTTTCTATTTCTAGCCTTAGCCAGCAAGCTATTTGCGTTTGAGCAGTGGTTCCCAAACTCGTTCTTGAGGACCCCTGTGGATGCAGGTTTTTGTTCCATTCAACCTCTGATTTTAATTGGACTCCTAGTCTAATTAAGTGAGCCATTTTTTCTCAGTTTCTGTGTTTTGAGACCAATGTAGAAATTATAAAAGTAAGTTGGTAAATTGTTATAAAAATGTATTTAACAGTTGTATGCTAATATTATAGCTTTTTTTTACTAGTAGAGAATATTTTCATCCTGATTTTCATTCTGTTTTTCCAGCTGTTCTAATTATTCCATTATTTACTAATTAGTGGGTCTGACACTGAAGTAGTTGGTGTCTCATCATTCAGTGTTGTTTACCTGCATGTCTGCTCTACTTGTTTTTAATTGTCATTATTAAGAATACAATGAAGGGAACAAACTACACAGGAATAGGGCAAATTAACAGAATAGATTTAAGAGTTTAGAACTATGAAAAAAAATTAAATAATTCTAAATGTCATATAAATGTAAAATCATACTGCTATGCTTTACTGAATGCAGAATAAAAGAAGAGAAAAAAAGACCAACTCCTTAAATGAGATCAGTTATTACCATTTATTATAACCAATTGTGAATCTGGTTCCTAGGACCGAGTTTGGGAACCACTATGTTAGGGACAATTGCTGCTAAAGTTGCACTTGCCTCTCGCTGGAAATGTCTTGATTCCTTTACTTTTTCTGTCTGGAAGTCTTCTTTTTTTTAATCTGGTTCTTTTGGAATTGTCGGAAGTGAGGATCAATGCAGCATCCGGCTCCTGTGTTGTTAAGTAGACTGATACAGTACCACTGGTCCGAGCGCACATGCCCTCTGGTCCTGACTGGAACCTAATCCCTACATCCTGGGTCAGTGCCATGCTGTTCCCTCACTTACTAGTCCTCATGCGCTCCTTTATTCTTTTTGTTGTTCATTTTTAATTTTAATGTAGTAGGGTTTGATTGGATTATGTTATGGTCAAAATGGCATGTTTTCGACTAAATTGCTGGCTTTTGTATTTCAATAATAATTTGATTACAAAAAATAATTATAATCCTGTGTTTGGGGTTTGGAGGATCATTACTGTCAAGTGTACAGAGTCCAGAGAAATTCTTACTTTCACGTGCTAATGAACATGCACACTGCACCACTCTGCAGCTCCAATATTATTAGTGAATATTATCACCGTACCCCAATGCTTCTATCTTCCTGAACTGAATGGTAACTATCTTCTGTGAGTTCAAGTTGTGGTTGGCTGAGTGCTCTGCAGCAGTCACAGAACATCATCAACTGAATTGTGACTTGTGCTAATCGACTCAGTCCTTATAGTACCTCCACTGAGTGCTCCAATCACATTTAATACTGTTTATTAGCTAGTCCATCTTTCAACGCTGTCATTTCTTGTTTCTGCAGCCATCATGCATCATCATTACCACAAGTCATGTATCAGCCTTTTTCACCCCACACTCAGTTTAGAGTCAATCATCATTCATCATTTGTTTTTTGAATTGTATATTCCCTGCAACTGTTGGCCAGAATTTCCATCAGAGTGTGCGTGCATCAGAGTTTTATTATTTTATATTTTAATCAGGTATTTAATAAACTACTAATTAGGTATCACCCCTTTTATTTTATTTGCATCTTTGGCTCTTCTCCTTTATCTTTCTTCACAATTTTACTCGTTTCTCACTGATCACTTTTCTTTCACTTGACATTCTGAGGAGCTGAGAAAGCAAATGGATTGATTTATTGAAATACCAGTTAAGAGTGGTTCAAGTGACACATGAGACAGATTGGGGTAGTTAAAAGGGAAAGCTTTATACAGTACAAAAGAGTACAGCACAGTAGAAATATTGGAAAACATTAACACATGCTGTTTATAAAACAATTTCCAGTCAATAACCTGTTACTTAATTGTCCACTAAATATTATATTGCTAATATACTTATAATTGCAGTCACAGGTGTGGAAGCATTCCTTCATAAATCAGTGATCTTTGAGTGATACACTATAGCCATGGCCATCCTGCTTTCTTGTCATGACCTTATTGGCTTTGCATTAAATAGAAAAATCTAACAAAAAAAAAAAAATTAAAACCCAAGTAAGAAGTGACATGAGTAAGGTATTGTGAAGGCTAGGGGGCACCAGGGAGCCCCATACCCCAACACGAACACACCAAGACAGTGCAGTGTTCAAATAAATGAGGTTATTATTAAATAAATACCTCCCAAAATAGCCGGGGGGGGGGGATTAACAGCCCTCAGAGATAGTCAGAGATAGTCCTTCCCTGTCCTCTTGTATTCCGACTAGGGAAGGTGCTATGCACATGTCCAGTCAGGATGCCTGTCCATTTGTTTGAGGCTTCCTTCCCGGATAAGTAAACCTGCTTCTCTTCTGGCTAGGGAAGCCTTGTCCGGGTGTGACATCCTCCCCTCCCTCAGCTGGGATGCCTTTCTGTCCACTTGGGGCCTCCCATCTGGGTAAGGTATAATGCGGACTCCTTGCCAGTATCCCATCCATCCTATGTGACACCTACAGCCTGAAGCAACAAATCAAAATTGGGTTGTGATGGGTTAAAACTGAAGAGTCACAAATGCAAAGTGCTAGTTAAAAAAAGGCAATTGAGAGATCTAAAGTAATAAATGAGAATATGATATTTAGAAGGATCAACTAACCAAAGAAAATGAGCAGTGATAAATGAAAAGTGATGATTGATAAAATGACATCTGATAAATTCAATGTTGAAAAGAGGTAAGTGAAGAATGGTAAATTAGAAGAGACAGGTGATGCATGGGACGCGACAAATGAATATGACGACTTGCAAATTAGAAGTGACGAGTATAAAGTAATGAATGATGCATTAGAAGGGACAAGTGAAAAGTTATGAGCGATAAATGCAAAGTAATGAGTATTAAATGAGAAGGAATCAATGAAAATGATGAGTGATGAGTCAGAAGTGTGCAGAGAAGTGAGAAGTAAGTGGTAGAGGTGACGAGGGCAAATGACAGGT
This sequence comes from Polypterus bichir lapradei, assembly GCA_026402145.1. Taxonomy (NCBI): domain Eukaryota; kingdom Metazoa; phylum Chordata; class Cladistia; order Polypteriformes; family Polypteridae; genus Polypterus; species Polypterus bichir. Next base: position 3,363,005 of record JANRMT010062799.1, read on the forward strand.
GAGAAGCCAGAAATCTTGTGATAAATGAGGAGTGATCAGTGTCATGTTTTAGCCTGGAGTTCAATCCTCGATTAAGTGTAGTTTCATTTTCTTTGATCTTGTTTTTATTCTTTAAATAATATACTGTAGATATTTATAATGTGGGCGGCATGGTGGCGCAGTGCTGCTGCCTCGCAGTTAGGAGACCCAGGTTCGCTTCCCAGGTCCTCCCTGCGTGGAGTTTGCATGTTCTCCCCGTGTCTGTGTGGGTTTCCTACAGGTGCTCTGGTTTCCGTCCAAAGACATGCATGTTAGGTGCATTGGTGATTCTAAATTGTACTGGGTGTGTCTGCGCACCCTGCCCAGGGTTTGTTTCGTGCCCTGTGTTGGCTGGAATTGGCTCCAGCAGACCCCTGTGACCCTGTAGTTAGGATATAGCAGGTTGGATACTGGATGCATGGATGGATATTTATAATTACATAAGTACTTATGTTCTAGTGTAGGTGATGCTTTGTTCCTTTCCTGGTCAGCTCTCCCCAAACATGTGGAAAGATCTTCAATTTGGTTTTCTTTGTTTTTTTTTTAGGAGCTTCTTTGCCTTCTTGCACCTTCTGGTTGCCGGTCGGTACTGCAGTTTTCTCTTCAAGGTTTTAACATGCAGTGTTCTTGGTTGCCTACAAAGTTACGCCTACTGTTTCGTCTGGAGATCAGTTAGCTCCCATCATTAGCAAGGTGAGCGTTTGGCTCTACATATGGTCCTCCTCTACGTTTGGCTCTACATATGGACGGGTAATTGCTACCTTAGAAAGTTTGGACTAGTTGTATCAGTTGTACCATTGTACTCATATTTGTTCTTCTGTTTTTCCAGTCTAGCACTGTTATCCTTTGAAGGAGACAGAATGGCTCTAACCTTTGCCACAGCCGTACCCTTTAGGCCAGGGTTCCTCAATCACGGTCCTGGAGGGCCGCAGTGGCTGCAGGTTTTTGCTCCAGCCCAACTGCTTAATAAGAAGCACTTATTGCTCAAGTAACACTTCTGCTTCACTTTAGTTGACTCACTCGTTAGGATTTTGAACCCTTATTGCTTATTTTAGTCTTAAACAGCTGTATTCTTGGATTTTAATTGCTCCTAATTAGCAATAACATGCAAATTACAAAAGAGACCAGCATTTCTCCATTTAGCTTGTTACCATTTACACCTTTGTGTATTTATCATGCACTATTGGGTTTAATTAAATACTTGGGAGGAAAGTGAAGAGAAAAAAGTGAAGGACTGAGAATTACTCATCCATTTTAGCCTTCAAATCATTTGGATGATATCCTTAGAATGGGGAAGAAAATCTAGGATATGAGAATGACCTGACCTGGCAGAGTTAAAGCACTAACAAGCCATGAAATTAAGCTATTGGCAAGAATTGCTTTCTAATTAAGCAACCGGTTAGAACAAAAACCTGCAGCCACTGCGGCCCTCCAGGACTGTGATTGAGGACACCTGCTTTAAGCTATGGAAGTTTACATGATCATCATCATTAAGTCCTTCCATGAGAACCATAAATACAAAGAGGACTGTTTCATTTATGTTAGGTAGAATGCCCAAAGGGGGCTGGGCGGTCTCATGGTCTGGAACCCCTGCAGATTTTTTTTTTCTCTCCAGTCGTCTGGAGTTTTTTTTTTTTTGTTTTGTGTCCTCCCTGACCATCGGACCTTATTATTATTCTATGTTAATTAATGTTGTCTTATTTTAATTCTTACTTTGTCTTTCTTTCTCTTTTCTTCATCATGTAAAGCACTTTGAGCTACATTATTTGCATGGAAATGTGCTATATAAATAAATGTTGTTGTTGTTGTTGTTGTTATGGAGTCCAGCTATAGACAGCCAAAGTTATGGCCATATTGAGAACAATGAGCTTATAGAGGATGCAGTGAGTTTGGATGTGAAAGGTTTTTAAAGGCAGGAGTGGATGTCTTGCAATTAGTTACTTGGGTGCAAATTAGCTCATCCTTTTGGCTGACAATTGGTTCTCTCTATCAAGGTTGCCTCTCATTGAATTATGGGTCTTTGTTTGAACTTGGGTATCCAGGAAGTGCCTCTAAGAGCTGTTTCTGAGTGTTTCTTGGGCTGAGATCCGATATCTTAATCAGAGAAGGCTCACAGGCAGCATTCTGAAGAAGGCCTACATCATGGAAACTGGAATATTTTAGCTGATCTTAAGAGATTCTGGCCCTGGCTTGCTAAGCTATGGACTTGTATTTCAGGCAGACAGGATGCTGACTGGGATAGGCTCCAGCACCCCCCACAACCCTGTTCAGGATAAAGCATCCTAGAAAATGACTGACTGATATATACTAATTTAAAAAACTTTTTTTAACTTCAAATAAAGTTTTTTGTTTAATGTTACTTAATGTTTGTTATTTCATTAATCTATACTAATAAAAGGCAAAGCCCTCACTGACTGACTGACTGACTGACTGACTGACTGACTCACTCACTCACTCACTCACTCACTCACTCACTCACTCACTCACTGACTCATCACTAATTCTCCAGCTTCCCGTGTAGGTAGAAGGCTGAAATTTGGCAGGCTTATTCCTTACAGCTCACTTACAAAAGTTAAGCAGGTTTCATTTCGAAATTCTACGCGTAATGGTCATAACTGGAAGCTGTTTTTCTCCATTTACTGTAATGGAGATGAGCTCGAAAGCCGTGGGGGCGGAGTTTCGTGTGACATCATCACACCTCCCACGTAATCACGCAGTACGCAGAAAACCAGGAAGAGCTCCAAAAAGCGCTGAGGAAAACATGTATTATATAATTGAGAAGGCAGCGAAACAATAAGAAGCGAGCGAGTGACATATACAACCATATTCATGAGTGATGCTACTACGGAAACAAAGCACGGTGTAAACCTAAACTTTAAATTAAGTTCATAGACACGCTGCCGCTGGCGTTTGTAATTTAGTGCCTGCCCATATAAGGCCGTCCGTCAGCGGCAATCCAATACAAACACTGCCACTAAATATTCACGGGTGAAGGACTGTGCATATGCAGAGGAAGATGAGATGGTCAGGGTGGTGTTTGGCACAAACTCAGCGAAACTGCGAGAGAAAGTTTTAAGTGCCGGGACTTGGGTAACATTAAATACAGCCGTGCACATAGCACGACATGGCACCAGCACAGCTGGGAAAATTCGATGCATGTACACCGAGCGGCTCACGTGAACTGACGCAGTGCACAGACAAAAAGCAACAGTTCCAAAGAGCGCTGAACAAAAACCGAATTATACAATTGAAAAGGCAGCAAAAAAATATGAAGCGTCTGATACATACAAGCATATTCATAAGTGCAGCTACTGCGGAAACAAAGCACACGATGGAAAAAGTCAATGTCCCGCTAAATGAAGACAGTGTAAAAAAAAAAAACCATGCATGCAGTGTGTCAGGTCTCAGATAAAGAAGAAGACGAGCTGTTTATTGATGCAGTAAGAAACGAATCGATGAATGAAACCTGTTATCTTTACAACGATTGACAAACACGGAATGTAACTTGAACACAACACATTCTACAAATACGAACCTGATTGAAAGAAATAATGATAATCAAATCCTTGATGACAGCAACACTCAATAACACTCACAAAACAATTACTGTATATTGAAAGTCATGTTACGCTATTTTTAAAATGTTCCCTTTTCTTTTTCATAGCTTCTTTAACACACTACTTCTCCGCTGCGATACGCGGGTATATATATATATGTATACTAGCAAAATACCCGCGCTTCGCAGCGGCAAAGTACTGCCTTAAAATTTTTATTAAGAAGACAATTTAACCTTTTTAAACTGAGGGAAAATATGCCAATAATTATTTGTTAAGGATCTCTTTGTATACCATGTTGTCAGTTCGGCCCTCCGGTTGTAACATGACCAAGCTGTGCGCTGAGCTTACTCTTGAGCATGTAACTTACAGTTGGCCATGTGAACAGTAATCTTGTCTCAAATCTCACAGCTTGGATTGCTGCTGTCATAATCGGTTTGAGCTTCATGGTTTGTTTCAATTACGACAGTATTTGCAGGATTTGTTGTGTTGAAGTGACATTCGGCATCTGGCAAGCGTTGTAAGCACACAACCGGTTTCATCGATAAAGTCACATCCAGCTTTTGAGAGTTTAAACATTCATAAACATCAAAGTGTCCATTACTGAAATCGTCACCTGTCAATCTAAGATGTTTAAGAGGCATTGGCGGTTGTCGAAAGGTGTAAAATATTTGGCCATTTCAGTACACTTGAAAGCGACAACCGAACAATTCAGCGGCAGCCATCAACTCACATGCAGAACCATAGGTGAAGGGCTTAAGCATTTCACTCTTATAGTGCTCCTGTGTAGTATAATTATGTCCTGTACCGTCATCAGTCCACACCTTGAACCTGTCCCAGTCATTCAATACATAAGACACAATGTTCCTCCGGATATCAAGAGTGTGCCTGATATGGCCATGCAATATGTTACAAAGAGAATGGAAAAGGTAGGTGCCATCTCTGGGCATGGAAACCACTCAGTAAGTGACAGTTCTTTGATCGATGGTGATCACCTCGATAGACATGGTAATGGGGGTTGGAAGGATAAAGGAAATGGGTACCTGAGCAATGTAAAGTAAGTCTAAAATACCTATACAATAACTTTAATTGTAATAAACAAACAATAAAACAGCGGAAAAGCCGTGGATTAAACAAAAAGGCTGTAGTTATCAGTAGGGAGACGTGAATCCCGTGGCGAAGCAAGGAAGAGAATGTAGAGACCGGAGCGACGGACGGTCTTATATAGGCAGGCAGCCAACAACGTGGGAGGCGTTGGGATGGGGGACCCAACGCCACTTCACACGGTGACCGAGCTGCAGGCTATGGACGTATATATGTACGTAAGTAGGATTCAGTTAGCGTTGGGAACCCGTGTACCAAATTTCTTGAAGATGGGCCCATAAGTAACAAAGACTTTTGAAAAGTTCAATATGGCGGCCGACAGTGGCATCATACCACCGAAATAAGTATGTACATTGGTTTCGGTTAGTGCAGGGAAGCCGCCTATAAAATTTCGAGAAGATCAGGCCATAAATAAGAAAGTTCAACATGGCGGACGTTGTTGACCGTTATGATCATTACGCGTAGAATTTCGAAATGAAACCTGCTTAACTTTTATAAGTAAGCTGTAAGGAATGAGACTGCCAAATTTCAGCCTTCTACCTACACGGGAAGTTGGAGAATTTGTGACGTTTGGAAAATTCAATATGGTGGCCGACAGTGGCGTCATACCACTGAAATAAGTACGTACATCGGTTTTGGTTAGCGCAGGGAAGCCACCTACCAAATTTTGTGAAGACGGGGTCAGCCTTCTACCTACACGGGAAGTTGGAAAATTGGTGACGTTGGAAAGTTCAATATGGCGGCCGACAGTGGCGTCATACCATTGAAATAAGTAAGTACATTGGTTTCAGTTAGCGCAGGGAAGCCGCCTACCAAATTTCGTGAAGATGGGGCCATAAATAAGAAAGTTCAACATGGCGGACATTGTCGACCGTTATCGACCGTTACGTGTAGAATTTCGAAATGAAACCTGCTTAACTTGTGTAAGTAAGCTGTAAGGAATAAGCCTGCCAAATTTCAGCCTTCTACCTACACGGGAAGTTGGAGAATTAGTGATGAGTGAGTGAGTGAGTGAGTCAGTGAGTGAGTCAGTCAGTCAGTGAGGGCTTTGCCTTTTATTAGTATAGATATATACCCCGATCTACATACTCGAATAATGGATACTTTATTCGCCATCAATGATTGTTTTGGTAAAGCCATACTCAGTGTATTCATTAGATGAACGGTAAAAAAGAAAAAGAGCGAGGGGAGGGTGACTTATTGAGGCATGCAGGCAAAACCACAATAGCACGCGGGCTCGATGTACTGTAGTGCGCGTCAACTCGATCTGAATTGCGCGATCACATTCGAAAAAATATATCTTTTTAAGTTCTATTTAGTCCATATGTGTCGAACTCAAGGGCCGCAAGCCACATCCGGCCCGGCGTGTAATTATATCCGGCCCACGAGATCATTTTATATACTGTATTATTGTTATTAATGGCCCGGGTATATGAAGCGCTGGTAACACAATAAACTACAGATCCCATAATGCAGCGCTTCAGCTGCCTTGCCGAACACTTACCGCGTTAATCAAGTCTAGCTTATGATGCTGCAAGTTATTGTGAAGCTAGCCCACACGATGCTGAAGAGAAAAGGTGAATCTGAACATAGAGCCTTTAAAAACCGATGGGAGGCTGAGTATATGTTTACTGACATTGCCGGTAAACCCGTGTGTCTCATTTGTGGAGCTAATGTGGCTGTAATTACAGAATTTAATCTAAGACGGCACTATGAGACAAAACATCAGGATAACCTGAAAGACCTGAATGCAATGCAGAAGATACAGAAAGCAGAAGAATTAAAGAAGAATCTGACACTTCAGCAGACGTTTTTACCCGTGCACAATCACAAAGTGATTTCAAGTGAAGCTGCTTTTATGGGAGACACAAATGCACCAGTGCAACTTGCCCCACTTTCCCTGTTGCCAAGTAATGTTGAACCAAGTCAGCACAACGGTGTTCCCAAATACACACTTTGCTGATAAACTGAGCGCACTGCACACTGAGTTCGCACGGCGCTTTGGTGACTTTGAAGAACAAAAAAAGAATTTTGAGTTGTTTCGCAACCCATTTGCCGTTGATGTGGAAACTGCACTTGTGCAGATTCAGATAGAGGTGATTGAGCTGCAGTGTAATGGCACACTGAAGGCAAAGTACGACACTGCAGGGCCCGCACAGTTTATTCACTCCATTCCCGCACAAATGCTCCAGCTCCGTCTACATGCGGCTCGAACCTTGTGCATGTTTGGTAGCACATGTCTGTGTGAGAAACTCTTCTCAGTGATGAAGACTAACAAAACAGCACACAGGAGTCGCCTCACTGATGAGCACCTGCAGTCCATCCTGAGAATCTCCACAACACAAAACCTCACACCAAACATAAACGAACTTGTTGCCAAAAAAAGATGCCAGGCGTCCAGCTCTAAAATGACATATGAGCAAAGACAACTGAATGATTTGATTTGTTATTGCTGAAAAGAACAAATTTTATTTATATTTCCAGGTTTTGTTATGCAGCATGTTCATATTTGAATTTGTATAATTTTGACAGGATATATTTTTATGGAGAGCAAAATCTTTTGGGATATTTAAAATCTAACTTTATTTTTTATATAAAATTACATAAGAGTAAAGAAATTTGAATGTTTGTTCTTTTAACGTTTACTTTATTTCTAACTTGTATAATTTAGACAGGATATATTTTTATTGAGAGCAAAATATTATAAGTTGTTTAAGGTTTGAGTTGATTTATTCAGGAATAATATTCCTGTCTGTTTTTACCATTCCTACCAAAGATATTTCTGTCGGCTAAATAAAAATTCCTTCTATTTAAAATTTAAATAGAACTTGAACAGATACGATAGTCCATAATATCCACGCAGACTTGCACGTAAGAGCGGGAGTCATCCGTTTTAACAAACAGCGTATTGCACTCATACGAAATAGTCTGCCCATTTAATTATTTAGGAATGGATAAATAAATTAAGATTTTGTAAAAATAATGTTTTTCATTTTTCTTCCTTGATAGATTCTGCCACCCCCAGCAACAGTTGCTCGCACCCCAAAGAGTGTATGTTTATATATGTGTGTGTGTGTATATATGTAGATATGTATGTATATGTTTATATATGTGTGTGTGTATGTATATATATATATATGTATTTGTGTGTATATATGTGTGTATGTATGTATGTCTGTATGTATATGTATGTGTATATATGTAGATATATATATGTATGTATATATGTGTGTGTGTATATATATATATGTTTATATGTGTGTGTGTATATATATATATATATATATATATATATATATATATATGACAGCAACACTCATCACTCACAACAGTGACAAAACAATTACATTGACAATCATGTTACATTATTTTCAAAATGTTTCATTTTCTTTTTCATTACTTCTTTAACACACTACTTCTCCGCTGCGAAGCGCGGGTATTTTGCTAGTAAATAATATATATAAAAAAAGGATTGGGTTGGAGATAGTCTTCTAGCCTTTGTCTTTAATATGCTTGTCTATCATTTTGTTTCTGATCTCCTCAGACAACTCTCTCCTTTGCTTACTCTGCTCCATGTTCAGTGTGGGACACACAATGATACCAAACAGCAGAGTGACAACTTTTCATCATTTAAGTTGTCTGAATGACGGATTCCATAGTTGAAGACGTGTGATACAACTCAAGAAAACAGTTTGTCTGAAAAATCACTTGAATACGATTATTTAGGATCTGTTCTAGGGGTATTAACAAATGTGTCCTGGCTGTTTGAGGATATCTTTATAGAATAAGCAATGCTTGATCTCTTGTCACATTTGCTTTGCTTTACTCGATGACATATCAAAGGAATAAAAGTATACAGGGTACAATTGCTTTTCGTTTTGTCAATTTCTGGAGACATGCAGCACTTTTTCAATGATCTGTAAGAGTAGTAACAAAGTCTTTAAGGATGATGTCTGATGTAATATGAAGTTGTTGGTGCTGTTGCTCCGTGTTCAAGTGGAGGATTCCTCTTGCGGTGGAGTGTGCTCTTTCTCTTTGTAAAGTGGTCATTTGTCTGTGGTGTTCTGTGTTTTTCTCAGTTAGGCTCTTTGCCATATTATCTGCAGCTTAATACTGTAGGTAGAAGTATTCCTTTTTTTGGTACATCCTGAAAATCCCCTCCTGAAGTCATGGCTGCTTTTCAGTCTTCTCGGACTGGCTCATTTACTGGCATAGGGCTTGGCTTGGCAGAGTAGATGTCAGGTTTCAGGTCCAGAAAGAGAACAGATTGTCAACTTTCAGTGGCTCATTACCTTTTTGCGTTCAGAGAGTGCAAGAGGTAATTTCAGAAAGTGCCCTCACCTTCTCCACCCATGAGATATGAGTGCAGCTAGTTTTGAAGGAAGGTGTAATCTATACATTTCTGGTTACAAAACCAGTGCCTGCTCATAGGCATGTTATCATGTCTATCACAAATGTCACTTGTTGAATTGTAGCACTTTGTTTAGACTTGGGTGTACGTTTGATGCCTTCTGGTCTGAAGAGGGCCTCTGCAAATTTGAAGGTTCAACTCTGATTTACGCCTTTCTTATCAGGTGAAGAACAGGCTGATCCTGGATAGTAAGAGCTGCTCAGTCAGTCACTCTTATTTGGAATGCAAGTTGGGCTTGGCACAGCTGGATGTCTGCACCCCTGTTAAACCTAACAAAGATTATGTGCCACTACAAACCTAGCAGAATGTGCTGCGCCAACCTTGTCCTACAGGGTTGGGACAGAAACCTGCAGCCTCAATGGCCTCTTAAGACTGAACATTGAGAACAGCTGGTCTAGAGAGCTCTACCCCTCCAAGACTCTTATCAAATGTACATTCATCTTTCATTGAAAATGAGTTCATATATCTGGGAAACAATAGGCCGACATGAAAATTGACTTTTAAATGGATGTTTGTTGTTATTTGTTTGCATAGTTTTCATAACATTAGGACGTATCTTTGTAATGGTAAAGCATGTGTACTGTATTAGGAAAAGCTTTCATGCACCAAAACACTTGTAACTCCCATGTTCCAGAGATAAGATAACAGAGTCTTCTGGCCATATACATATTAATGCCAATTTAGAAACTTAGACACTTCATGAACATTCTAAACAAATCCAAATCATATTATGCGATATCATCTACTGTTAAATTCTGCTCCATATTTGTACATTTTTTATTTTTTATATTGTATTGAGGATTTGTTCTGTTCTGCGTATTGTGTTGTGTTGACCCCCTTCTTTTTGACACCCACTTCACACCCAACCTACCTGGAAAGGGGTCTCTTTTTGAACTGCCTTTCCCATGGTTTCTTCCTTCTTCTTTTTTTCCCTACAAGGGTTTTTTTGCAAGTTTTTTCTTGTCTTCTTAGAGAGTCAAGGCTGGGCGGCTGTCAAGAGGCAGGGCCTGTTAAAGCCCATTGCGGCACATCTTGTGGAATTTTGGGCTATATAAAAATAAATTGAGGAGACCCGGGTTTGCTTCCCGGGTCCTCCCTGCGTGGAGTTTGCATGTTCTCCCTGTGTCCATGTGGGTTTCCTCCGGGTGCTCCGGTTTCCTCCCACAGTCCAAAGACATGCAGGTTAGGTGCATTGGTGATTCTAAATTGTCTCTAGTGTGTGGGTGTGTGTGTGCCCTGCAGTGGGCTGGTGCCCTACCCAGGGTTTGTTTCCTGCCTTGCACCCTGTGTTGGCTGGGATTGGCTCCAGCAGACCCCCGTGACCCTGTAGTTAGGATATAGTGGGTTGGATAATGGATAGATGAACAAAAATAAATTGTATTGTATTGTATTGTATGAAGGTATGAGTCTTAAACAGAAACAGCATAAGCCAGAAATTTTAATTTTTTTGTGTGAATTAACAATTTTTCACTTCCTTTAGTGTGAACTGTTTTTGAATTTCACTAAAATATTTGAGACAAAGAATCCTGGACTATTTTTTTGTATATTTATTTATTTATTTTATATGCATCAAAGAAGTGTCCAAAGAATCTTTCCTGTAGCTGTAGAAATTTTGAAACATTATAAAAATGCAGCTGGACCTTTGCTTAATGTGTTATTGAATTATGCACTTAGTCCTTGTCCACCAATATAAGAAATTCAAGTTTTAAACTGTTCTGCTTGTGCCCTGTTGAGATCCTTCACCAAATGAGTATGAGAGTTGTCCAGAAGTCATTTATGACAATACCATTAAAGATTTTATTTTGCAAAGAATTGATTGTTACTTTTTGAATTATCCTCCTCTTAGCCTGCCTCAGTCATATTAGATGAAAGCAGACATTATAAAAATGAGAATAACAAAATATGCCAAATAGAGTGTGAAATCAGGATGATTGTGATACTTAAAGACTGGCAAGCAAATTGATAGGACTACCACAAGTAATGTGAAGCCTGACCAGTGATGGGGAAGGGAGAGAGGCTAAGACAAATGTAGAGCAAGTTCAGGCATTGTCTGGGCCTGTAACACGGTGGACGGCTTTCCTTAGTCTGCTTGACTGTACCAAGTGTGGAAAAAATTGCCATATGAAAGAAGAGAAAGATTTGCTGAAATTGCTTATGTGATTTATGTTTTTGAGTGTGACATGTTTCGGTCTGCCTTGGCCTTCTCTTGGTTTTTTTCCTCCCTCCCTTCTGTCACTGGGAAGTCCTCCATGGGTGTATCTCCTTCCTTCATAAATAATTAGGAATCACTACAACCCAGATGATGACAATTGTATTTTGATACATGAAGGCTGATTGTCTCAAGTTATGATGCACACATGTCATTGTATATATGATACAGTTCTTCATTCAATGCAGAGAGTGCAAAGAATTGTCCCATTTGTACTCTCACCCTGTTATTGTTCTGCTTTAGCTAGACAGAATGATTATTTTTTTTTAAAAAGGAAAACATGGTTAGAGATGTGCAAAATATCTTAACAAAAAGGGCAAAATTGTAATTGTAGTCATACATTAGAAAGAAAGAGCCAGTCAAACCTGCAGCAGCCTGAATAAGACAGGTGGCTGTGCCCTGCTGCTGCCATCTCTGTACAGATCTTGTCATGTGTTCATCTCCTTTCCTTCTATTACATTGGCATCCCTACCAGGGAAGGTTTTTATTGGACTCCCACCCAAGAACACCCCAATTTGAAGCCTACAGATGACGACATTTTAATTGCAAGCTTACCCCATCCTGCTTTTTTGGCAAAATAAAGAACACTGTTTTATAACTGACCTTGGCCTTTTCTCTTCTCCTGCTGCAGTTTGAATTGTGTACTTATCCTTTAGAGCGCTTGGCTTCATTAATCCAGCTTATTTCTGAAGTGAACTACTCTTTATTATTGAACTGAATAGACATTTAAGCTGAATATATATAGATATGGCTGACCTATTTACTGTTTTTATCACTTGCAGTTTCTGGTCTTTTTGACATTTTTTAATGGCTGAGAAAAATTCCAAAAGAAAGTAATGTCTGTGGGGCAACTGGAAATTATAGGAGAGCAGGGAGCAACCGAGACTGCAAACCGCAGGCTGTCAGTTCTCTTTCGATCAATTTTTCAATTTTTTTTCCCCAGGAAAATCTTCCCCATTTTCCTGCAAAGACTTTGAAGATGACAGAGAGCCTGCCTGCGGCTTGGCCAGTGGCTCTTTCCTCTCTTCCATGAACCCCTCACCTCAACTACCAGAATGTTGATTTTGTGCATGTAACATACAAGATACAACTTGAGTTTTGAGATCTATGGCTTATATTGTAAGAAGATGAGTGTTGTTGTGAGAGATGCTCGAATTTGTCATCTTTGTCTTGCTCTTCAAAAGCATTAATTGTGAAGTTGTCGAACAGGGCTAACTGAGAAAGGCAGCTTAGTGATGTTTATGTTAATCTTGTGCTTGTTATGAAGGGTACTATACAAATGATGGATTATTAGTGTTTTCTTGATTGCCCATGCAAAATTTTGTGGTAGAAATTGTCATGTTTTTGCCCAGATCTAAACTTTGGCATACAGGTAAGGGTGATTTTATTCACTGTGATATTTTTGTTATTCTTTAAATATTAATATTATGAATAGTATGCCTTTTATGCTAATGGAAGTAGCAAAAGTATTTTTCAGTAGGATGAGGAGATGAGAAGTAGTCAGAAAGCAAAATGGTTGAAAGTGAGAGATCAAGAAATCATGTGTCACAATAGTAACAAGATCCACTGATATCTCGTGGAGGCACAGCTCTGACAGTGTTACGAGATGGGCTCTGCACAGCTGACTAAAGGAGCTCTCCATTTACTTCTTGCCGCAAAGTGCTCATCTCTGTGCCGGAGACTGCAGGGTCTCAACTTGCTGCCAACAGGTCGCCACAGAGAAAATCTTTAAAACTAAAACAAGAAATAGGCAACAAGGGTGGCATTTGCACTGTGGACAGGTGGAGTGTAGTTGCAAAATATTTCCATTAGTTGAAAGATTTACTCTGTGGTGAGCAGCAAGTTGTGAACCTGCCATCTCCAGCGCCTTGTGGCATGAGCTAAATGAAGAGCTCCTATAGTCAGCCACGCACAGACTGTCTCTGAACACCGTGAGCGGTGCGGTGCACCTCCCAGTGACCTCAGCTGATTTCTCTCTCTGTGTCAGCCTCCACTGTCTTGTGCAGCGCTGCCACTACACATTGATTTTGTTTGTCTGTCCTTTTGTATATTGTTTTTGCATTATTGTATTTTGTTCTGTGTCCTTTCCCCTTTATATAGAGTTTCAGTGTGGGACCACAGTGATGTTTCAGTTGGAGGACTGCACAACACCAATGTATTCCATACAAAGATGCAGGTTCTCCTGGTTGGCACTGATTTTGATGTTCTAGTCCTCATTGGTAAGGATTGGATTTTACAGTTTTTCTCAATTATATTGCTCTTGTTTTCTGCTCTGTGCTTTTGGTATATGGACTGGTTTTGCTTGCTGTTGGTTGCGCACAGTTCCAAACCCCTTCCCTTTTCAGAATCTTATTTAAGGATTGTTTTGAGTAGGGGAGTTTCCTCTCTTTGTGGTTTAGGAAAAGGCCCATTTTTGGGCATTGGGCATAAGTGTATCCTACAGCTTGGTTTCAGAGACAAGGCCTCATTTAGACATTCTGAATTTGTAACATGCCAACATGAAAGTCTGAGGCTCCATTTCAGAGGTTTGGGCCTCATTTTTCACTTAGCGTAATCATCATCCAGAAACTCACAACAGTGATCGCTTTGAAAGGTACTAAATAAAATGTCAATTGATAGATAATATATTTGTGTTGTATTACGATTATACTGTATGCTTGTGTTTTCTGGCATTTTGCAGTTACTTTAGTTGGAAGATAAAAAGTAATAAAAAGGCATTGTGGGGTTGTTCAATAGAAAAGTAAAAGAGAGAACAAAAGTTAAAAACAGCAAAGTGCTTGACCTTCTTTGTGGTATTGACTTGATACATCACATTATGCTTACATTTCTGTTGATTTTTTTCAGAGTGCACTTCTATTCTACCCCTAGCGAAACAAGGACAAATAACTGTTCTACATTTTCCTTTGACGGTTCATTCTTTTTTAAACAGTAATATATATATGGTGGATTAAAAAAGCAGGTTTTGCCCATCAATTTATACTCAGTAACCCATAATGACAAAGTGCAAAGTGCTGCCACGTAACCGTACAGCTCATTTATACTTTCCACGAAGATTCTCAACAGTCCTTTATGCCACTGAGCACTGTGAAGGACATTGTATACACTGTTTATACTTGTTTTCAGTCTTTATTTGAACTATTTTGAATTGCTTGAAAACTGCTAATTTGAATTCTATGTCCAAAGCTCTCCCCCTAACCATGACCTTTATTTTGTGATTTTGTTACGGTATTAATTTTTCACTCATTTTTAAAACAGGATTATGTTGAGATTTACATGATTTTTATGCTTCTTTGGGTTGCTGATTTAATTTCTGACATTTATCATTTCAGCCACTATTTTGTTTGTGATGTAGTTGTCCTCATGTTGTTAAGGAAAGTGGACTAGAAGTGCACGGCTTGTGACGTCACCATTAAAATGATATGAAGGTCAATGAATTCACTTCCTGGTCATCTGAGAAATGGAGAGATACTAAGAGGTGTAGCAAGTGGTTTTGGTTTGGATTTTCGACTACAAGTTCAGGGATTTCTTTTGGGGTTTGATGAGTTGGTTTATCTTTCTGGAACAACGTGACTTGAATTTTGAAATACATTATTGTTGTGGCCCTCATCAGAACTATTTAGTCTGCTTTTGTGATAAATGGAACAATTAAATTAGTACATTTTGCCCATGCTCATCTGTCGGCACTGCCCGTTTTACTTTCTGTAAAGATTCCTGTGGATTCTGGTTTGCAGTTATGTCATGTCCTCTGACACTTCTTTTGGGCTGACCAAGTGCAGAGTTTACTGTAGTGAATTTTACTAAGGTCCCTGCATTTCTGTATACCCCACTTATGTGCATTTCCACTCGTGAATAAAAGAGACTGAAGGCAGGTCACCTCCATTGATGTTCATATTTTTTATAAAATAAGTCACCTTTAAACCTTAAAAGCCTGATTTGAATGGATCTTTTTTGGTATTAAGCACCACCACCAAATAACTATAAAAAATGCTTGGATCTATTTTTACTCTTTATCCTTTGAAGAATTTCCTATGCTTTAATTGGCCAATTTTATGTTTATAACTTCTTTATCTCAGCCACCACATTCCTTAATTGTTTGGATATGCATCTCCAAAGCTCTTGGGGTGTGCAGCAATTATTTTTTCCCTTTAAAAAAATTTCTTAGTGTCAGAGACAAAAACAAATATCACTGGCGACTAAAGGAAAAGTGCATCTCCTAGCAACAGTTTTTTTACATACAGTTCGACCAGCAAGGGAGGAACACGGATTGTGCCTTGCAAAAATGCAAATACTAAGGTCATAGAATCAATTAATTTATTTTCCATTAAACATATATTCTGAGAGAAAGTACCTGAAGTGACTATAGTTTAATTGATTTTTCTCCCTTATCTCTTACAAAAGTGTGAGAAAAAATTTCCTTCTGTCTGAGGGTGAGCATACAGTGATTTTAGCCCAACTTGTCAGCAACCATGGTGTGTGTGGCAAGAAATTGCTAGAAAGTCATTGAACTTGCTGAATTGATCGGATATCATTTAGAAAGACACACGTGTTCTTGCATGTCATGACAAGAAAGAAGCCATGAAATCCAATGAACTCCCTTTAAACCTCAGTGTTCAAATTGCGGTGAGACAAAGATATAGGGAAAGGTGACGGTCAAACCATTTCTAACGCTTGGAGTGTTCCCAGGAGCACAGTGGCCTCAATGATTGTGAAAAGGAAGGAGTTTGTGACTTCCAGGACATCTCCTAGAGTCACTAGGTGGAAAAGGTCTTGTTAAGGGAGGTGACCAAGAATCCAATGGTATCATTTAATTTATTTATAAAGCACATTTAAAACAACCAATGTTAACCAAAGTGCTGCACATAAAGTAAATAAAAGTGCATGTTAGGACAAGATAAAATTAGACAAAAGACATAAAACACAAGAATGAATGAATGATCCAAATCTAATTAAAGCCAAAGAGAAGAGATGTGATTTCAACCTGGATTTAAAAGTGACCACAGTTGTGCAAACCTGACATGAGCAGGTAGATTGTTCAAAAGTTTTAGGGTGGCTGTTGCAAAAGTAGGGGCAGCTTTAAGTTTTAGTTGAGCCCTCGGCACCACTAAGAGTGTCTAATTGGAGAATGTAAGTTGGTGAGATGGAATGTAACCATGCAAAAGGCTGGAAAGATAGAAAGGTGCTAATATATTTTGGCACTTAAACACAAACAGCACAGCACACTTAAACACAAGCCGATGCTGTAATGCCAGTGCAGTGAGACTAATACAGGAGAAATATGGCCAGACTTACACATGCCCATCAATGGTCACTCTAGCAGAGCTTCAGAAATGTCAGAGCTGTTAGAAGTACACAGCAGTCAGGCATTTATGACAGCATGGCTAACTCCCACTTGGAGTTTGCCAAACTGCTTTTAAAAGACTTTGAGAGCATTAGATAGATACTTACTTACTTACATACTTTATTAATCCCAAGGGGAAATTCACATACTCCAGCAGCAGCATACTGATAAAGAACAATATTAAATTTAAAGAGTGATAAAAATGCAGGTATAACAGACAATAACTTTGTATAATGTTAACGTTTACCACCGTGGGTGGAATTGAAGAGTTGCATAGTGTGGGGTCTCCTCAGTCTGTCAGTGGAGCAGGACAGTGACAGCAGTCTGTCGCTGAAGCTGCTCCTCTGTCTGGAAATGATATTGTTTAGTGAATGCAGTGGATTCTCCATGATTGGCAGGAGCCTGCTCAGTGCCCGTCGCTCTGCAATGGATGTCAAACTGTCCAGCTCAGTGCCTACAATAGAGCCTGCCTTCCTCACCAGTTTGTCCAGGCGTGAGGCGTCCCTCTTCTTTATGCTGCCTCCACAGCACACCACAGCGTAGAAGAGGGCAATCGCCACATCCGTCTGATAGAACATCTGCAGCATCTTATTGCAGATGTTGAAGGACGCCAGCCTTCTAAGGAAGTATAGTCGGCTCTGTCCTCTCTTGCACAGAGTATCAGTATTGGCAGTCCAGTCCAATTTATCATCCAGCTGCACTCCCAGGTATTTATAGGTCTGCACCCTCTGCACACAGTCACCTCTGATGATCATGGGGTCCATGAGGGGCCTGGTCCTCCTAAAATCCTCCACCAAATCCTTGGTCTTGCTGGTGTTCAGTTGTAGGAGGTTTGAGTCGCACCATTTAACAAAGTCCTTGATTAAGTTCCTATACTCCTCCTCCTGCCAACTCCTGATGCAGCCCACGATAGCAGTGTCATCAGCGAACTTTTGCACGTGGCAGGAATACTAGTTGTATTTGAAGTCCGATGTATATAGGCTGAACAGGACCAGAGAAAGTGCAGTCCCCTGCGGCACTCCTGTGTTGCTGACCACAATGTCAGACCTGCAGTTCCCGAGATGCACATACTGAGGTCTGTCTGTAAGATAGTCCACAATCCATGCCACCAGGTATGAATCTACTCCCATTTCTGTTAGCTCCAATGCACAGGCCTTCAGCAGTCGTGGCGATACTCCATGTGGACCCACTGCTTTGCTGGCACAAAGTCTACTCAGCTCTCTGCTGTAATTGTGGGTGGGGGGAAACTCTCTCCTATGCTGGTGTCAGCAGAAGGATGGGTGGAGGGTGCAGTACTCTAAAGTGAGAGTGGGTTAGGGTGGTCAAACCTGTTAAAGAAGTTGTTCATCTGGTTTACTCTCTCCACGTCTCTCTCGATGGTGGCACCCCGCTTCGAGCTGCAGCCAGTGATGATCTTCTTCCCATCCCACACTTCCTTCATGCTGTTATTCTGCAACTTCTGCTCCAGCTTTCTCCTGTACTGCTCCTTCGCCACCCTGAGCTGGACTCGGAGTTCCTTCTGCATGTGCTTGAGCTCATGCTGATCACCGCCTTTAAAAGCCCTTTTCTTCTGGTTCAAAAGCCCCTTGATGTCATTTGTAATCGATGGGTTGTTGTTAGCATAGCAGCGTACTGTTCTTACTGGAACTACAATGTCCATACAGAAGTTGATGTAGTCAGTAGTGCAGTCAACAACTTCCTCAATGTTCTCACTATATGATCCCTGCAGGATATCCCAGTCTGTAGTTCCAAAGCAGTCTCTCAGAGCCTGCTCTGCCTCAGGGGACCATTTCCTGAATGAGGGTGTAGTTGTAAGTAGCTCCCTCACTCTTGGTTTGTAGTGCAGCTGAAACAGAACCAGGTTATGATCTGCTTTCCTAAGCGCAGGCAGCGGGGTGACGCTGTATGTGTCTTTAACGTTTGCATACAGTAGGTCAATAGTCCTATTTCCCTGGTTGTTACAATCCACATACTGGGAGAAGGCAGGTAATGTTTTGTCCAGCGTCACATGGTTAAAGTCTCCAGCGATTAGCACAAGCGCCTCGGGGTGCTGCGTTTGTAGTTTAGCAACAGCGGAATGGATGATGTCACTGTGGTGTTATGGGTCCACAGCTCTCTTTCAGCAAAGGCCAATTTTTAAATAAATAATCACTGTGCTTGCAGCTTAGCAGGGGGGCGTGGTGGCTGTAGCAGATCTCAGGGCGATCTGCAGTGTGGGCGTTTCTCATCTAAGTGCACAGGTAAGAGACTGCCCACATCGGTGGTTGTTCCTGGGGTTGCTAATGTGCTTCAGCTGCTATGCCCCCTCAATATATAGAAGCTGGAGTCGGCTGGAAGGGGAGAGAACAAAAAAGACGAGAGAGACAGAGGTTGTTGGAAGGAGGCAGGAGAAAGCTGGTAAGAGGAGAGAAGAGAGCGAACGCTCGCAAGCAGCTGAAGGGAAACCTGGGTGTTAGGCCGACACTTGGGTGTCGTAGTAGTGGTCACTCCCACTGAGTGAGCATGTAGCGGGAGTGACCAATAAAGAAGAGGACTGTCCGTGTAAGGCCTGGATGGCAGCGGGAGTCGGGAGGCTTGGTGGAGAAGTACTTGGTGTGAGCATCCTGGTTACCAAGGATTCCAAGTCTCAGGCCTGGGATGAATGCCAGACCGAAGCCAGGATCGGGAGGACTCCAGACATGTGTGAAAGAACGGACAGCTGCAGAGAGAGCGTCTCACCGGCTGCAGGGCCCTAACGGGATAAGCAGGTGAGACGCTAGTGAAGAAGAAGCACCAGGCATGTTATTGTGTTTAGAGGGGACTGCTTCCAGCGTTGTTTCATCCTCGTTTTTTAAAGGATTGTTTTTGCATTGTTTTTAACCTTCACGATTGTCTCTGTTTTAAAGGATTATTTATTTGATGAAGACTTTTGGGAACCACTGCACTATTTATTTGGAACACTCCTTTGCTTTTGTTGACTATTTTAATAAAAGCACTTTTGCACTTTTTGTACCATCCCCTTGCTCCATTGTTATTGCCTCACTGTCTAGCTCATCGGTAGCATTACCGACGGTGTAGGGTTCAAGGGCTCCCGGACAGCGGATGAGAGCATGGAGCTGAACCCACATCGTCACAGTCACCCGCTATCTCCGCGTCCGCCCGAGGAGGGATGTAAACAATAACATCAATGACGTGTCCAAACTCTCTGGGCAAGTAATAGGGATGTAGACTTACGGCCAACAGTTCGATGTCCCTGCAGCAAGTGGAGATTTTAATGTTTACATGTCCAGAGTTGCACCACCTTGTATTCACATAGAGAGCGAGTTCTCCTCCTTTCTGCTACCCGCAGGTATTTGCGTCTCTGTCCGCTCTAACTGTGCTAAACCCGGGTAGCGCCACGTTAGCATCTGGGATGATAGTTGTTAGCCACGTTTCACAAAAACACAACAAACTGCATTCTCTGAGGTCCTGACATTTTTCACCGCCGCAGCCAGTTCGTCAATCTTATTTGGTAGTGAGTTCAAATTTCCCAGGATCACAGAACGCACCGAAGGTTTGTATTTCCACTTTCTCGGTAGCCGCCTGGCTTTTAGCTTAGCGCCGGCTCTGCTGCCACGATACGATCTTCTTACCTCCTTGGGTAAATAGGGAACCACACCGGCACAGACCTTTGTTCTCAGCGCTTGAATTTGACTACCTGAATAGACGAGTCTCGGCATGTGAAAATCCATGTCCAAGTAGTAAACAGTAGTAAAAAGTGTCCAGGGAACGAGTCCACATAAAAGAAAGTGATAGGAGTGATCAGTGAAATAGAAAAAAAATAGAGAAAAAGGTAGAAAGATAAAGTCATACACAGAGTTTCTGGAAAGGCTGCCACTTGCGGAGGCGCCTGAGTCAATATGGAAAGGAAAAAAATTCTCTGGTCTGGTGTGAGAAAATTTGCTTTGGGCAGAACTTCAAGCACTACTCATCCCCTGCCTAATACCATCTGTACAGTGGAACATGGTGGTGGCAGCATCATGGTATGGGGATGCAGGGACATGTAGACTGGTCATAATTGAAGGAAGGATGAATGTAACCAAACACATAGAAGTCCTTGAAGTATATCTGCTCCCGAGTAGGGTTGCCTGGTATACTAGTATTGAAAAAATACCAAAAATTTTTTTTTTTAAAACAGTTCTGTACTTTCAGATTAAAAGGGGGACCCTGCATCCGACCTCCCGCACAATGCACTACAGAGTGTTGGCAGGCAGTAAAGTACATTTTTATGCAGTAGAGCAAGGGAAGTGCACATTTGTATGCAACTCCAGGGAGGTTGGAGTGAGTCGGGTTATTGGTAGGGGTAGTTGGAGGTTTATCTGTCATATGTTTTAGTACCGGTACTAGGGTCCTAAAGCTGGAATTGATGTTAAAGTCAGAATTTGAGTACCAGTCCAACCCTACATCAGGGTGCAGGCAACCTCAGATAGGGGCAACAGTTCACCTTTCAGCACAACAATGACTATAGAGTGGCTTTGGGAAAAGTCTCTGACTCTCATTGTGTTGCCCACCCAAAGTCTAGACTTAAACCCTGTAGAATGTATGGAGAGACCTCAAGATGGCAGTTTACAGACACTTCACATCCACTCTAACAGATCCTGAACAGATCTGCAGGAAAAATGTGATTAACTGCCCAAATCCATGTGTGCAAAGCTTTTAGAGACTTAACTAGAAGACTCAACGCTGGAATTACTGCCAAAAACGGCTTCTACAAACTACTAAATTAAGAGACTGAATGATTACGTGAATGAAATATTTCAATTTTCCATTTTTAATAAATTTGCACACCTTCCGAAAACATGTTTTGACTTTGTCGTAATGGGTTATTGAATGTAGATTGATTGGCAACAAATGTCAAATGCATCCATTTAAAATTATATTTACAACATAATAAATTGTACAAAGTGAAAAGGTTTGAATACTTTTTGAATCAACCATATTTCTTTTATTGGGCTGTCTTTGTCCTCACTCTGTTTGTCATTTTGTTTCATTATCCTGATGCTTTGCACGCAATTTAGAATGTATTTACAAGTTTTGAGGTATTACACTGAAATTTAATGTTCGCCATCTTGCATCAGATTATCCTTTTTAATTGGTTATGAGAGGCTTAATTCTCTAATGTACTTATAGTATATAATATAATTTATAATATTATATAATATATAATATATAATCATTTATAATCGTTTATAATCAAGAAAATGAGCTCTTAAGAATAAATTGCTGCTATTGACGCAAGCAGTTCAATATCATATGCAGTACATGTTATAGAGTGGTACATAAATAATAAACGAAAGGATAACTAGTAAAGCTTTTTCATTTGTTTATTATTTATGCTCTCATTTTCTTATAAGCAGGCTGATGGTGTTGGTGTAATGGTGTGGGGAATGTTTTCTGGTCACACTTTGGTCTGGTTAATACCAATCAGTCATCGCTTGAATGCCACGCTTATTTGAGAGTTGATGCCGACCATGTGCATCCCTTCATGGCTACAATTAACCCATCTTCTCATGGCTACTTTCACCACAGTAATGCACCGTGTCACAAAGCAACAGTCCCCTCAAGCTGGTTTAATGAACATGACAGTGATTTCATTGTTCTTCAGTGGCCTTCCCTGTACCTGGATCTGAATCCACTAGAACACCTTTGGGTTGTGGTAGAACAGGACATCTGTAGCATGAATGTATGCAGCTGACAAATCTGCAGAACTGTGTGATGCCATCACGTCAACATTGCACAAAATCTCATTGGAAAGTTTCCACCATCTACTGGAATCCGTTGCATAGAGAATTGAGAGTATTTTGTGAACAAAAGGAGGCCCACCTTACCCAACATTAGTGTAGTGGTCCCAAGAGTATGCAAAATAAGTGAGTATAACTCACTGTTTATTTATTGATTTACTACTTGTGTCTTGTTGCACTGTGTTGGAATCTTGCTCTTCGTGTATAGCCGCTTATATGTATGGTAATGAGATTTACCTCAAATCTGTGCTTTTTTTAATCCCATCTAAATTCATAGAATCAGCTTTGAAACTGAAAACATGCTGAGAATTAAAGAAAGATCATTAAAGCCCACTGCTGACTCAGTACTGTGGCATCACATACATCTATTTAGAGGTTTAAGGAGGCTTTTATATCTATTTACTTCTGTCTTTGTTTCACCAACTGCATGAAACCTGATGGTTTAATCTATTGGATTATTATGAAAATGTACAAAGCCTAAATAGACAGATGAGGTCTCTATAACCCATGGACCTCAGGTTTACTGCACTCAGCTCACAGGTGTCTACAATAACTGTTCATTCATGTACTTAATCCAGTAGGGCGTCTGCCTTGATCTTCTTCTTCTTTTTTTTTTATTTTATTAATTTTAATGTAATCATTCCATACTAATCAATCAATTTTTACAAAAAAATAGGATAGGATTGAAAACAAGTAGACCCCCACCCCTGAGACAGAGAGCATGGCCAATGGGGTAAAACTTAAGGTTTTTAAACATACCTAAATTGATGAGTTTAATAGGCCATTAGAGATGAATGGAGAAGAAAAAGAAATGCGAAGATAATTGCTTCCTCAGTGCTTTAAGAGCTTATACTAAAATATATTATACTATAATCCTGCCAGGTTTTGAAAAAATTCTGTACAGATCCTCTAATTGGATATTTGATTTTTTCCAATTTCAAATAGTATAAAACATTGGTTTCCCACTGACTTAAAAGAGGAGAGTTAGGATTCTTACAGTTTAGCAAAATAAGTCTGTATGCCAAAAGTGTAGTGAATGCAATCACAGTTTGTTTGTCCTTCTCCACTTTAAACCCATCTGGAAGAACACCAAACACAGCTGTTAATGGGTTAGGAGGGATTGTGACATCAAGGCTGTCTGAAAGGCACTTAAAAATTTTGGTCCAGAATGATGTTAATTTGGTGCAGGCCCAAAACATGTGACCTTGTGAGGCTGGGACTTGATTGCAGCGTTCGCAGGTTGGATCTTGCCCTGGAAACATTTTGGACAGTTTTAGGCAAGACAGTTGCTCGATATATAATTTTGAGTTGAATAATTGTATGCTTTGCGCATATGGAACTTGAGTGAAGTCTCTGCATTGCTACTTTCCACTCCTTTTCTGATATATTGATTAAGAGATCTTTTTCCCATTGTCCTCTATATTGCAAAGATGGTGTCTAAGTTCTTGAAATTGAGCAATATTTTTTCCAGCATGGACGAGGGTGCGAGATGAGGAAAATCAGGCAGGTTCTGTTTAACAAAGTTCCTAATTTGAAGATAGTGAAAGAAATGTGTAGCTGGAAAGTTAAATTTGGAATGTAATTGTTCATATAATGCAAAGATGTTGTCTATATAAAGATCTCTAAGCAATTTAATCCCAAATCTTTTCCAGATATTAAAAAAATAAATGTTTGCGACAGTTGAAAGAGGTGGTTCTCTTGCAAAGGTGCCACAGAAAACAGCTTCTCCATCTTAAAATGCTTTCTACATTGGTCCTATATTCTGAGTGAGTGAAGCACAATTGGGTTATTAGTATATTGGTGATAACTTGCATTTATTGGGGCACAAAGCAGGGAATCTAAAGAAGTACTGCAAGATTTTACTTCTATAGCGGACCAGGCCTGTGTATGTTCATCTATTTGTGTCCAGGTTTTTGTAGCTTGTATGTTTGCTGCCCAGTAATGAAACTGGAAGTTGGGTAGAGCCATGCCACCTTCTGCCTTAGGTCTTTGTAGGGTCGCTCTTTGGATATGTGGATGTTTTGAGTTCCAAATAAATGAGGTTATTGTTGAATCCAATTGCTTAAAAAATTATTTATTGATGTATATTGGAATGTTTTGAAATAAAAAAAGAAGCTTAGGAAGAATATTCATCTTAACAATGTTAATTCTTCCAGCTAGAGTGTGATGAATTGTTGACCATCTATGCAAGTCTTGCTTCATTTTTTCCATGCAGACGGTGACATTTTGTTGATAAAGAACTTTGTGTTTTCTTGTGATGTTTACCCTGAGGTATTTAAACTGATCTGCAATGATAAAAGGTAGGGTGTCCAATCTAATATTATATGCTTGAGAATTCACTGGAAAGAGTACTGTTTTATTCAGATTAATTCTGAGACCAGAGATCCTTTGAAATTCTGTAAGTGCTGTTAAGACTGCAGGCACAGAATTTTGTGGGTGTGATATATACAGTACCATAGCATCTGCATATAGAGAAATTTTCTGTTCCAGTCCTTCTCTGATAATCCCTTTTATCTGATCAGCATTTTGACAGTAAACCGCCAGTGGTTCAATGGCAATTGCAATAGCAGTGGTGACAAGGGGCATCCTTGTCTGGAACCACGTTCTAATTTAAAGTAGTCTGAACAAATGTTGTTAATACAAACTGAAGCTTCTGGATTGGTATATAGTAGTTTGATCCAATCACAAATGTTCGGGCCAAACTCAAATTTCTCTAATGTAGTGAAAAATTATCTGCATCCAATGATAATAATATTTCTGGGTTGTTTGACTTTGTTGGTGAGTATATTACATTAAACAGGCGTTGAAGATTGGAAGATAAGTATTGACCTTTAATAAATCCAGCTTGATCTTGTGATATTACCGAAGGCAGCACTTTATCCATCCTTCTAGCTATAATTTTTGAGAGTATCTTAACATCATTATTCCAAAGAGAAATCGGTCTGTATGATGCACATTGTAATAAGTCCTTATTTTGTTTAGGAAAGACGGTGATTAATGCTTACCGAAAAGTTTGAGGTAGAATTTGATTGTCTCTAGCTTCTGTAAATGTTGCTAATAGGAGGGGAGCTAGCTGAGCAGAGAATTTCTTATAAAATTCTGCAGGGTAGCCATGAAGGCCTGCTGCTTTCCCGCCTTGAAGTGACTTTATAGCATCTAGTAATTCTAATAGCGCCAGAGGTTTATCAAGTTCCTCCGCACTAAAAGTATCTATTTGTGGTATCTGTAATGTATCCAGAAATGTATTCGATTGTGTGCTGTCTTCTTTAAACTCATTAGAATATAAGGATTTATAGTAGTCTATAAATGCGTGCATTATATTTTTATGGTCAATAATTTTGTCTCCGTTTGTGTTGGTGATTACTGGGATTGCATTGCGAACTTCTTGCTTATGGATTTATTGAGCTAAAAGCTTATTAGCTTTCTCTCCGTGTTCATAGTAATGATGTCTGGATTATAAATTAGTTGTTTAGTTTCTTTAGTTGTCAAGAGGTTGAGTTCTGAATGCAGAGCCTGCCTTTTCTTATGTAGAGCCTTGCTTGGAAGCCTGGCATGTTCTTCATCTATTCTAGTAATTTCGCTTTTTAGCTCTGATACTTTCTTGGTTTCTACTTTATTCCTGGGGGAAAGATATGAAATAATCTGTCCTCTGAAGAAGTCCTTTAGATTTTCCCAGAGTATTCTTGCAGAAACCTCTGAGGATGTATTTGTCTCTAGAAAGAAACTGATTTGTTTGGATATAAATTCTGTACAGTTCTCGTCTGCTAATAGAAGCGGATTAAGACGCCATCTGCGAGGTGAGTGTGTGGGGCATAGTGACTTTAGCTCCAAGATCAGAGGTGCATGGTCGGAAATAACAATAGCATCGTACTTGCAAGATTTAATCGTAGGCAGGAGATTATTATCTATAAAGAAATAATCAATTCTTGAGTAGCAGTGATGTACTGGTGAGTAGAAAGAATATGTTTTTGAGTTTGGGTTTAAAAACCTCCAGGGGTCTGATAAGTAGTGGTCAGTTATAAACTGTGTAATTGTCTTTGCAGTGTTAGATGTCATCCCCCCTGTGACAGGAGTCCTATCTAAGAGTGGATTTAAAACATAATTAAAGTCCCCAGCCATTATAATTTTATGAGTGTTCACATTGGGAATGCTTGCAAATACATTTTGTATTCCTTATCATCGACATTAGGTGCATACACATTTATCAAAATCATTTTACAGTTAGATAAGTTGCCCATGACTATCACATATCTCCCTTCAGGATCCAATACTACATCTGATGCTACAAATGAGATTGTTCTATGTATGAGAATTCCCACACCTCTAATTTTCTGTGTAAAGCTAGAATGGAACATTTGGCCAGTCCAGTCCTTTTGCAGCCAGAACTGATCCTTGCTTAGTAATTTGGTCTCCTGTAAAAATACTATTTTGGTGTTTAAACCTGTTAGGTGAGAGAATACTTTCTTTCTTTTTAATTTGTGATTCAGGCCTTTAACATTCCAGCTCACAAAGTTAACTGTCCCATCATGGAGATATTGATTCTGAATTTTTGATGTCATCTTATAGTCTTAACTGAAAGTGAGACAGCTTTAACCTTAATTTCCTATTTCCCCAAGAGTTATTGCCATGCAGCCTATTGTTACATCAGTAGTTACAATTATAAGGATTAAAAGGATAGATTAGATATAGATATAGCCTGCTCTCTTTCTCTCCCCCCTTATCCCCCAAATTTTGCCTCCCCACATGAGGCTGGAACTTACTTCACAAAGTCCCAATCCTCTGACATACCTAGAGACAGAGCACATCTAAAGCAAAACAAGCCCCCACGCAGCGGCGTTTTAGGATTAAAAAGTAGAGATATCTATTGCCAATATAGTCTAAATACTATATGCCTAAAATATAATCATTAACAAACTATAAGCATAAAATATAATCTTCAGCAATCTTAAAGTATTAAGATAATAAACCCAGGGAATGGTGTTAGAAGTGGTTCAGGACAAGCATAGTAAGTCTTAATGCAATAATAACAATAACAATAAACCAAGGGTATGATCTTAAACAGTCTCCTTTAGGGTAGTAAGAAAGAAAAAAGGTTAATTTCTTTCACACACACATCTATAACTGTAATTAAAACATAAACAGGAAGCGTCTGAGTAATGAAAAGGATGTATAATTATAATACCCATATCATTACAAGTGGATCAGACAGCAGGTGATATCTCCTTGCCATGTCATGACAGGATGCAACTCACTATTGTGCTTCAGAATAATGTCTGGATCAGCTTTCTTAATTCCTTTTCTGCTTCTTCCTTGCTGGAGAAGACGTAGTATTGGCCTTGAACATCCACTTTCAGTTTGGCAGGATACAAGAGGCTGTATTTGATATCGGTATGCCATAACCGCTGTTTAATGTTGTAGAAGGCTGCACGTTTAGTAGCTGTTGCAGGAGAGAAATCAGGGAAAATATGAATGTGGTTATTTTCAAATATAATCTCTTGCTTGTGTCTGAGGAGTGCCATCACATCTAGCTTACATAACAATCTCTCTAGAAGTGCACAATAAAAGACGTAGGTCTAAAGGAATTTGATCCGCATATGCAATAAGCTGCTGCTATCTCGGCATCTGATTTAAAGTCCTCTCAAATTATTTCAGAGAATAGTTCAGCTGCGAATTTCACTGGGTTTGGACTTTCACGATTCTCAAGTAGACCTTCAATTCTAATATTATTCCTTCTGCTTCCATCTTCCAGAGCAGCAAGTCTGTCTCCGAGTTTTTTGCATTCGTAATTGGCAGCTGTTGCTTTTCCATCAGCGGTGGATGCTAGATTTTCGGCTGTTTCAATTCGAGTTGTGAATGTCTGCTTAACATCCTCCAGCTGATCGGCAAGTGTGCTCAGTTTAGACATGTTTTCCTGAATGTGCTCTTCAATTTTATCCAGCATACATTTAAAGGCCGCCTCAAAGTGAATATATACGTGTTTCTCCGAGTCTTTATTATCCTGCCGCAGCTCTTGCAGCTCCCGCCGCAGCTTCTCACTTGCCTTCTCGCTTTTCTTTATATCTTGTTTGAGCTCAGCGATCATCACCTTCAGTTTGGACAGATTATTTCTGCTTTTGTGCACCGTAGGTGAAGCGGCTGGCTCTATTACAGCCGATGTTCCCGGCTCGTGTGGAGTAGGTGAAAGCGCGGACTGCAAGGCCTTGATCTTCACTCCTTCATGTATCCATGTGTTAGAAGATGGAACAGATTTCTGCTGTGTCTACACAACAGCCACATCACTACCTGTTGCTAATTGCATCTCATCTTTTTGGTGTGCATGCATTTTTAATGTGCATATGAATAATTCATTCTGACTGTGGAGATTACTGATTTAAAAGCAATATTGTTTCATCACAACTAATGCAGTTTTTGCTCTACTCATTCTCATTTAGCTCCAGAAAGTTCTTTTTTTCCAATTTACCTGTGCATCACCGGTTATAGAACAATTTAACCTGAACCTTTTTAACTGTACACACTGATGACCCAATCTCTTAAGCATATCTTCCACTGACACATACAGTGGCTTGCAAAAGTATTCGGCCCCCTTGAACTTTTCCACATTTTGTCACATTACAGCCACAAACATGAATCAATTTTATTGGAATTCCACATGAAAGACCAATACAAAGTGGTGTACACGTGAGAAGTGGAATGAAAATCATACATGATTCCAAACATTTTTTACAAATAAATAACTGAAAAGTGGGGTGTGCGTAATTATTCAGCCCCCTGAGTCAATACTTTGTAGAACCACCTTTTGCTGCAATTACAGCTGCCAGTCTTTTAGGGTATGTCTCTACCAGCTTTGCACATCTAGAGACTGAAATCCTTGCCCATTCTTCTTTGCAAAACAGCTCCAGCTCAGTCAGATTAGATGGACAGCGTTTGTGAACAGCAGTTTTCAGATCTTGCCACAGATTCTCGATTGGATTTAGATCTGGACTTTGACTGGGCCATTCTAACACATGGATATGTTTTGTTTTAAACCATTCCATTGTTGCCCTGGCTTTATGTTTAGGGTCGTTGTCCTGCTGGAAGGTGAACCTCCGCCCCAGTCTCAAGTCTTTTGCAGACTCCAAGAGGTTTTCTTCCAAGATTGCCCTGTATTTGGCTCCATCCATCTTCCCATCAACTCTGACCAGCTTCCCTGTCCCTGCTGAAGAGAAGCACCCCCAGAGCATGATGCTGCCACCACCATATTTGACAGTGGGGATGGTGTGTTCAGAGTGATGTGCAGTGTTAGTTTTCTGCCACACATAGCGTTTTGCATTTTGGCCAAAAAGTTCCATTTTGGTCTCATCTGACCAGAGCACCTTCTTCCACATGTTTGCTGTGTCCCCCACATGGCTTGTGGCAAACTGCAAACGGGACTTCTTATGGTTTTCTGTTAACAATGGCTTTCTTCTTGCCACTCTTCCATAAAGGCCAACTTTGTGCAGTGCACGACTAATAGTTGTCCTATGGACAGATTCCCCCACCTGAGCTGTAGATCTCTGCAGCTCGTCCAGAGTCACCATGGGCCTCTTGGCTGCATTTCTGATCAGCGCTCTCCTTGTTCGGCCTGTGAGTTTAGGTGGACAGCCTTGTCTTGGTAGGTTTACAGTTGTGCCATACTCCTTCCATTTCTGAATGATCGCTTGAACAGTGCTCCGTGGGATGTTCAAGGCTTTGGAAATCTTTTTGTAGCCTAAGCCTGCTTTAAATTTCTCAATAACTTTATCCCTGACCTGTCTGGTGTGTTCTTTGGACTTCATGGTGTTGTTGCTCCCAATATTCTCTTAGACAACCTCTGAGGCCGTCACAGAGCAGCTGTATTTGTACTGACATTAGATTACACACAGGTGCACTCTATTTAGTCATTAGCACTCATCAGGCAATGTCTATGAGCAACTGACTGCACTCAGACCAAACGGGGCTGAATAATTACGCACACCCCACTTTGCAGTTATTTATTTGTAAAAAATGTTTGGAATTATGTATCATTTTTGTTCCACTTCTCAAGTATACACCACTTTGTATTGGTCTTTCACGTGGAATTCCAATGAAATTGATTCATGTTTGTGGCTGTAATGTGACAAAATGTGGAAAAGTTCAAGGGGGCCGAATACTTTTGCAAGCCACTGTAAAGGCTAATCTCACCCCTTGTCCCACTTTAACTTTTTTCGTCTTTTCCCAACGAGTTTTGTTCTGATCCCAATCATCTTCCAACTTTAGACACATTGATCCTAGTAGCTTGACAAAGGTTTAAATCCTAATCCAGCATCACTTCCAGGCTAGATCTACAATTGCTTCCAATATCAGGTTGATTTGCGAGATTGGCATCTGGTCTCCTAGAAGGAGCTCATGTCCAAGACAGTAATGTTTGCATTAGAACTAGATGTAATAATAATAATTCTTTTCATTTATACAGCACTTTTCTCACTACTCAAAGCGCTCAGTAATTGCAGGTTAAAGGCCTTGCTCAAGGGCCCAACAGAGCAGAGTCCCCTTTGGCATTTACAGGATTCGAACCTTCCAACCTTCCAATTGCCAGTGCAGATCCCTAGCCTCAGAGCCACCACTCCACCTAATAATAGGTGTCTAAAATAGTAAGTTTAGTTATTTGGGGCCTCATCGAATTCTGATAAAATTCATTATGTTGTATGTTCTCCTGTTGTGTTCCTGTTATATTTCCCTGCTTTGTTTATTGTGTTAATGTTACATTTTCATTGTGAGCCTCTCCCAGTGTTTGTTGCGTTACCGTGAGAGGAGGTAAGCATGCTGTTATTCCCTGTATAGTACAGTTAATTCAGTTATTTTAAATTGCTTGAGTTAATTTTTTTTGTATGTCACAGTAGTAGTAATATGATCTTCGTAGTGAACAGTTTTGAAATGTTTTTCTATTAATTTTGGTTATGTGTTATTGTGAGTGTTCAATGGCCTTTCCATGTGTTTTTTCGTTAATAGAAGGAACTGCAGCACTGTAACAGTCATTTCTTGTTATGTTCTCTTTTTTAACATTTCAGTTCAGCCTGTTAATAAAAAACATAGAGAAATGAAATAATCCATTGTGGGTGCATTACTCCTTCGTGGTGGTTTGTACGGAACATAGAAATCACAATGCAGAAGCTTTGAGTGTTAACTGGTATCAAGGCCAGGGCACAGTAGCATGGCGTGTGTAGTGGAGAGCAGTTCCATAGACATGTGCACTTTTGTCCTTGGTTTTCCTTCATTTAGATGAGACATGTTCTCAACCTTTGTCTAATTTGTTGAGTTTCGGTTCTGGATGTTATTTGTGCTTACTTTTATAAATATTTTATTATTATTTTTCTGATATTATCACGTGCCACTTTGCTTGCTGTTAATTTATTTTGTATATTATAATATGAATACACACTGACACTAAAAGGAGGTTTGGGGCAGTCACCCATATACTTGAATAAGGCTGCAATAATGTTGATTTGACAACACAGAAGTGTATAGGTTGAATCCAACAACAGAACTCAATACAAGTGGAAGATGACTGGCTTTTAAAACAGGTTGCCGGAAGTGACATCATATGTGCCCGGAACTGGAAGTAACATCTTTAGAACCAGGCAGGATTTCCCGTGTCTGGTCTGCAGAGATAAAAGAGGAAGGTTTCTGCACCCCGCCACCACCTGGCCTGGTGTGGAATTACCTGTTTTTGGTCCTTCTAGCTTCCTCCCATGAGCATGTGTGTGACCATGTGTTCATGAGTGCTGCTCTGTTCTTTATGGCAGTGACTCCCAATGCTTGCCTCGTGTGCTGATAACATGCGCTGTGTGAAATTACTGTAGCTATATAAGATG
Organism: Polypterus bichir lapradei; assembly: GCA_026402145.1. NCBI lineage: Eukaryota > Metazoa > Chordata > Cladistia > Polypteriformes > Polypteridae > Polypterus > Polypterus bichir. Next base: position 3,395,246 of record JANRMT010062799.1, read on the forward strand.
GCAACACTCTCAGGAATGAGTCTGAAAATTATGTCTGAGAATACCTGAAATGAAAACAAATTATTGTTTAAAGACTACTGGCTTGAATTTGTTTTTGGATTTCTGAGTTAGATTTCTGGTTAGCAGTTTTGTTGTGCTGAAAGACTCTTTCCCCTCTGATACTTAGCAAAGAATATTTAAAATACTAACTGTTCCTTATTATAAAACATTAGCCAGTCTCTTTAACGCTCTGTGAAAGGTTAATAAGCCCAGTAGGGTACCCCATCAGTCCGAAGTGAACAATGTCATGTTACCTCCTGCCTGCTCCCAGATATTCTGCCAGCCTTCAGACCATATCATCGGACTGAAAATACAGTGACACATATAAGGGCTCTACTTTCCCACTAATTATATATTTATGTTATTTGAGTTCTTATCGTTTAGTTTATTTATTGTTGTTCTTAATTTGTTTTTCTTTACTTGTGACTATACCTGTGACATTTTATGAAGCACATTGAGCTTCATCCTGTGTATAAAAATGTGCTATACAAATGAATGCTATTGTTGTTGTTGCCTGAAGAAAGATGGAGGCAGAGTAATGCAATGAAGGTTCAGGAAATGGTCATTAGGACTTGCCAAAGTTTGTTTCTGGTAAAGTCATACATCTTTTAGTCTAAGACACTAAGCAAAATTGTAGTTAGGAATATAAAAGCTAGAATCTACAGCCTGGAATCTCACTAGGTTTGTTGTTTGTCCATAATCATCGGACAGCCAATTACTGCATGGCGCTAAATTTTATACATTTTGTACATTTTACTTGCTAATCTTATGTTATTTCATATCTTATAAAACCAGTTAGGAAGCCAAAACCTTATTAGTTTTTGCTCTTTTTAGTCTCTTTCTTCCTCTGAGAAAATGACATTCACCAAATGCAAACATAACTTTAAAATAAACTAGAAAGACTCAAAAGCACAATTTGAGCTTTATGCCACATGTGCAATGCTGCCTGTTCTTCTCTTTTTTAATTCTTTTTAATGGAGGCTGTGGCCTTTGCCATAAAATTATTATTATCCTTTATTATCTGGAAGGTACTCTGCAGAGATAAAACTTTCTGTTTCCTTGTTAAAGTACAACAGACTTTCCACTATGCTTCTTTAGCCCCTTTTATTCTCACCCACTGCCATTTTTTTGTAGTTCTTATATGTAATATTATATTTTCATGTAGATTGCTACCTAAGAGTGAACTTTGTTACACATTTTTCAGACTTCTGCAGCTAGTGGTAAATCCCACAAGACGTGCTACTATTGTTATTTGTGTGCATCCCTTTCAAGTACACTTTGGGCTTTTAAAAACGTTTCTTTTTACCTTCATTTAAGTTTGTCTCCAGTATTTCATGGGTGACATACCTGGCTGTTCGGGAGCCTTTTTTCTTTTATTGTTTCCCATATTTTGTAGATTCTTTTTTAGATTTACGTTTTAATTGATAAGGGTTGTTCCTCTCATTGGCATTGTTGACTGGCTCCTTCTAGCTCCTCCACAGCCCCTTTCCTGTATCTCTGAATGCATACTCTTTAATACAGTCAGTTGTTCTCTTCCTAAATTGTGGGTGTTTTAAATTCATGGATTCTTTTATAATCCATTTTATGTAGTCAAAATCTGCTTAAGTCCCTTCCGGCATATAATTTGCCAGTTCTGCTGCCCTACCTTTTCCTGTCTGTTTTAGATATATATAGTTAGCCACATATTTTAACCTTACTAAGACTTTCTAATTCAGAAAGTCTTTTCCTGCTTTTTTTATTGTTTAATTTTATCTCTGGACAAATTATTGTATATTGTTCTGCAAAATGTTTAAACTGTTTATTAAAGAGTGAGTCTCGCTGAATCCAGTTCACTTTGAATTTGGGAAAAGCATTTTAAATGTGTAGAAATTTAAGCAAACAGTGCAAAATGCATTGAAGTCAGTGGGGAAGAAGAAATTGAGCAAATGTTGAGTGGATTGTAATGGTGCAGTGGTGTTTTAAATGTCCCTGAGAGCTAGGGCAATGTCTGCCAACTATACTGGACTGATGACCCAAAGATGTGACTTGAGCTGTGAATCTACAGTGCTAACTATTGCACCATCATGCCTCCCTGAGATAAAATTATACTACAGGTCATTTATCTCACTCTACACCGCCCAAGCTAATGTCTCTGTGACCAACTATCACCCACAGACAGTATAACATGCTCTAGCAGTGAAGAAAAACAACACACAATGAATCTGTGCACATCAATTGATTATTTAAAAAATATTCTCATTATGGATAAATAGATATTAAATGCATTTTATAATAGATGTGAGAAGAGCCATAATAGATAGATACATAGATAAGGCAGTATATGATAGATAGATGAGTCACCATACAAGGTCTGACAATTAAGTTTGTGAACTCATCCTAGAAAAAGTGCTACACACCTCATTGCTGAATATCAGTACAGTCACCTTCTAAACTCCCCTTGGGAAGCTTTGCAATGATGCTACTGCCTAGTCCACTCTTCAAAGCAATTTTGGAACTCGTTTTCTGGAACGGCCATCAGAGCTGTCGTTGTATTACGGTGGATGTCCTGAATCACATCAAAATGTCTTTCTTTCAATATTTCCTTTATCTTTAGGTCATTGTGGGGGCCTAATCAGGTGAGTAGGGAGGGTGTTCCAATACAGTTATTTGTTTACTGGCTAAAAACTCCCTCACAGACAGTGTTGTGTGAGCTGGTGTTTGTTCTTTCCTTTAATGCAAACTCCGACAATCTCTCAACGGCACACAAAAACACCCAACAACAATAATGAACGTCACTCAGCAAGACACCACCACACGTTGAAACGAACGCAGCTGTGAGACATTGATATACTAAGGTTATGAAACTTTACCGAGCTGTTTGTACAGTGCTGCCAATGTAAGTGCACGGTGGCAAGTTCGCACACTTAATTGTTAGACCTGGTATGATTGATAGATAGATAGAACTTTATTTATCTAATGTGCCCCTGCAATAAAAACACTCAAGTTTGCACGTTGCCATTCCATATGAATGCATATGCTGTAAATTATTCACATGTGTGTGAAGCAGATTGAGCAGAACCACAAAGTGTGACCTGGAGTACATTTACAGTATGCATGTATACAATGTCTGCTCATGCATGACACCAATTGGGCAACCTCTGCAGATCAGGAGGTGACATTCCCATCCAATATGGCTTTTAAAAGTCTGTAATGGCCCACTGACCTATTTCACGTAAACCAGATGCAGGTTAAATTTTCAGGGAAAAATTTTGCAAACAAGTTCACTAGCAAATTATTTGTAAAAAAAATGCTTTGGTGAGTTTTACACATCAACACTAATAGTGTCAGTGATGTCATGTGCCACATACTACTGGTTGTCTGTGCGTATCAACTATAGCAACAGTGATTAAACAATCAACAAATTGACACCTATGAAGACATGGCCTTGCAGTATAGCATTAAATAATGTCATTTACTAGAACATGAAACCAAAACTGAAAAAAATAACAGAAATTGATTCCTCATAAAAGAAAAACCTTATAAGGCACATGAAGAGTGCTTTAATAAAGAAGGGGTGAAAAAGAAAAAAAAAACGAGTGACCATGTCATAATATTAAAGGCCTCATTTTGAATCACATGTTTTTAGTGCCACTAGTGTTGAACACAGCACAAATGGCAAAAATAATTACTTAGAAAATAAATGAATAGGCTGCCAGCCATAATCATCTTTGGGGTGTGAAAGGAGTCATTTTTTTAGTTAATTGTACTTATTCTTTGATGTATCCAGTAATATTGCTTTTACTTTATGAATTATACATTTATAGGTTATTAGTAATTAAATGATTCTTTAATGTGAGTATTGCAGGATTCTATGCGGCTTGAGGGTGAGCTTCGTTCAATCCTTTTCTTCCTCATTTTAAAAAGAATTCATGAATAAACAGTCACTGCTTGTCTTTGGTAGGGCAATTGTATTAGCACAGCAAGTCCCTCAAGTTGTGAGCTTTCCTTTACTACTAAACTAATATTATTTTGGTGGACTTGGCTTGAGGTGCACACATTTGAGCTGTAGTTTCAAAAAGTAGTCCATAGCCTGGCACAAACATTGGAGGGTACATTGCTTGGCACCTGCTTGGTTCATCACCATTTAGGACTCTAATGACATGTGTACTATTAACACCCAGGTTGGAATCTTCAGCATACCAACCTCTAGCTCTTCTGGCGCATGCATTCCACTCTCTGTGGTCTCCTTCTGCACTGGCATGATGACTGCCATTGTCTCCTCTCTGTCTTTTCTTTAGTGCTTTGTGGGGCTCTGCCACTGTCATGTGTAACCATTCAGAACCCCTGTTCTCCACACTGAGTGATGTTTATAAAAAAAATGGTGTGAAATGAAAAAAATATGCACACTGTTTAGAACAGTAGGATTTCTGAAATAATTTGACTTTAAGTTTTACATAAATAACACAGCTTCAAAACTTTATACTCTCCTCTGTTTTTTTTAACATGATTACCCAACTATCCTAGTCTACAGTGTCAAAAATAGTTTTGCTGCTTAAATTTGTCAATGGGTGGCCATTTCTGTAAAAGGTTTGACCCAGCAGGTTACGTGTACCTGTTGATGAGTGTGAAATATTGTGTAAAGGGTAATTTTAGCCTGCTCCAATGTATAACACATTCCCAGCTAAGTTATATTTTGGGCTGCCTTATATAAACTACTTATTTGATGTCATTCCACAATAGTTTTGGGTAGACTTAAACTCAGGACTATGACCCATAATTGTATTAGGCAAAGTAGTTTTAGGTTATCCCAGGAGAAGAGATGAATTTGATGCCTAAAATCTTTTTCTGACTTTCACCAAAACAGAGTCAAAGAGCAAAACTTGTAGTCAAAAGTGCAAGGGTCTTCTATTTATTTTGAAAGAAAATGAAGTAAAGCGCACATCAACACAACATCATCTTTTTGTTTTAATTCTTAAACTTGGATAGCCACAGTGCTGAGCATGTATGACATCACACACTTCCAGTCATCCACCTGTAGTAATGTTAAAATGCTTGTGTCCATGAGAGGTAAATATGGTGTCGCAAAAAGATGTTAACAGTGTTAAATGGATTTTCTTTAAACCTGAAAATAAATAACAGAAATGATTTCTAAATTTCAAACAGCTTCCAAAAAGAGTAACAAAGACCAGAAAAAGGATCAAAATAACATAAAATAATAAAAACAAGATGTCAACAAGTTATGATCTGTATTTTTTGTTAAACCTTTTCCTAAATATTCCCCTCACCATGTTATATCCTTGTATACTGTTGGTGTTGTAAGAGCTAGCCCGGCCACAGACAGACACGACACCACAATGTCCACAACACACACGTTTATTAGACTACCATATACACAACTATTTACAGTTTGCTCAGTCCTTGGTCTTTCAGGCCGCCTCCACTCTTGCCTTGCAAGCTCTGTCCTCTTCCACCCGACTCTGGCTCCCTGAATGGAGTGAGGTGGCCCCTCTTATAACGCCCCAGATGTGCTCCAGGTGCCTGATGATGAACTTCCAGCAGCACTCCCCAGTGTGGCGGAAGTGCTGTCCTTGCACCCGGAAGCACTCCAAGCGTACACCATCCCTGGTCCGTCATCGGAAGTGCAAGAACCCCATATCCTGAGATGGTAATGCATTCCCTAAGTATTGCACTAACACCAGTGTAGTTTACAAGTTGGTTGTGTGTTATGGGTGGAATTCTTTGTTTCATCATACCCACACCCAGCGTTCTTCATTTACTGTATGTCAGTGATCACCTAGGTGCTGCAGGCTAAGTTTGAGATTAAAAGCTATGTTTTTTTATAAAGATCGTAGTGTTTTCCTACTTGTTATTGAAAATGTGTGGTGGACTTCCAGGAGCCTACTTGCTCTCATTTTGAAATTTGTATGTTTATTTTTGTGTATTTACTGTACAGATAAAAGATGGCTATTTTGGTGACACCATTTTATAGCTTCTATTTTTTGGTTATTTTGTGTGTATCTCTGCTTGGCTGCAGTCATAATATTTATATTTACTGTGTTGTGTCATCATGCTATGCCTGTATAAGATAGTGGCGCTAATCACCATGGTCCTGAGTATTGGATTGATTTTCAAGTAAGGAAGACAGAAGTTTCAAACGAAAGTGGTGACACTCTTTAATCATGGCATCAGAGAGTTTCTGTGTGATGTTGACTTGCACATGGCTGTAAGAGTTTCACTGTACCCTATACACAAACTGTATCAAGCCAGTGTTAGCACTTTAGTAATAATTAATTGCACTATAATTTACTGGCTTTTGGTATCTAATTTGGATGGTTTATTTTGGCTGTTTCAACTCTGGCCTCTCTCCAGTCCTGTCTATAATTTTGTTTACTCATAAAACAATTTTTCCATCTCTTGACTTTTCTCGAGTCAATTACAGCCCTGCCATTTATTACTCTTGGCATTCTTCCTTGAAACTAATAAACATTGAATTTATTTTCATATTTCCACTTTCCCCAATAATCGCTACTCTAGCCTGCTTTACAGGAATGTACACTAGCAGACTGAAAGGCTTGCTTAAAGTGGCAAGGATTGATCTGCAATGCTTACACTCAGCCTTGGCTACTTGGGCACACTGCCATTTGTCAAGAGACCAGACTACCCTGGCCCACTAGCAAAAGCTCCCCCTCAAAACCAAATTGGGTCAGAAATTGACTGGAGAGACTCAGGTAATAAAATACTGGCTTGAGAAAATGGACCTGTTACTTTAGAAAAACTAAAAGAAATGATTTGAACATGAGAATAACAGTAGCCCATTTTGGGTTAAATCTACCTGAAAGGAAATTTCTGGGGTTCTCCTAATAAGATCCAAACTAAACAATTTTGTCATTTCTTGTTTGTATTTAGTTTACAAATTTGAGCCAAGTATTTTTTTATATCTGTTACCTGTGTAGGATTTTAGGAACATTAAACTGTTTTATTACTGAAATGGACTTTAATTATAGTAGTGTTGCTTGGAAAACTGTAAATGTGAAGCTTAGTATGCATGTAATTAGAAATAGGAAAATATGAACTATGAACAGAAATATGTATTTTAATTATATGTCATAGTAATATAATTAGTGTAAATGGGCATATTTTATTGAGATCTGTATCCATCCCTGTACGTAGGCCCTCCAACATGTAGGGAAAAACTTGGGGGTTAGTGGCAGAATTGGCACTCCAGCCACCATAAAAAAACCTCACATTGTTCCACTACATCTGAACTAGTGTGGTGCTGAGGTATCACCCGTTGCATGGCTGCACTCAGGTCCTAATCTGGATCCTGAGTTGGTTTGTTGTGTGGTGGGTGCAGCAATGCACTGTATCAGTGCGTGCTCCTAACCTCTCTCTCTCTCTCCTAACCTCTCTCTGTATCCATACTCTATTGGCGCCTGCCTAATTAGAACTCCAGGCTGGAGCCTCCTGGCTATTGGATAAATACTTGTACTTTTTGTACCTTAATAACTGCGATAAGTTCTCCTAATATTAATTCTTAGATTTTCTGATCTCAGAGGTTCAGCTGTGAGGGGTATCAACTTATGGGTTTCACTGAAAGGTTAGGCAGGGTTAGGGTGTTATGCAGGTCAGTGAGACAGCGGCCTGTAATAGGTACCTGAGCTGTTAAGGCCTCAACATCTGGTGCTAGGATCTGGAACTGTAGGGTGAACTTTAAAGGCCCAAGATCACTGCTGCCTCAGAATCTCTCACCCCCTAGCCTGGGAAAGAGAGACAGATGCCCTTGGTATTTAGAGACCCTTGAAGAAAGCTGCAGTATTTACTACATAATAACACAGTTGCCATGTTCAAAAAGGGGCAAATTATCATATTTTTCGCTCCATAAGACACACTTTTTTCCCCCAGAAGTGGGTGGAAATGTCTGTGCATCTTACGGAGCAAATATTGGGTCACAGACCGTGATGTGTATTATCTGACCTGACTCAGATGATGACGAGGGTGCTACTTTGGAGAAAGAATGAACATTGCACTTTTGCTGTCGCTGTACTTTGTATATGTACACGGGAAGCTCTGCAGTCTACTTGTGACTTTACGCTGTAGGAAGATAAGTAAATAAATCAAGGTAAATAGGTAAATAACATTCGATCTGGCTCTAATATACAAAGTACAGTGACGGCAGCTTCCACCTGCAGCTATAGACTCTTCAGTATGTGAGCAACATTCCACACTAGTGTTTAAATCTGGAATGGTGTATGTGCCCATAAAAGAAGTCTGACTGCATTCTTGTACTATTGCTTACGAACTGTGCACTTTTCGTGGCATTACACATGTATTTTTTGAGCATGTCCGTGTTGATCAAACACAGGAAGCTCTGCAGTCTACTTGTGACTTTACGCTGTAGGAAGTAAGTAAATAAATCAAGGTAAATAATATTCGATCTGGCTTTTATGTAACATATAAATGTTAATGTTTTGGGCACATGCACCATCCAGATCTAAACACTAACGTGGAGAGTCACTCACAGAATGAAGAGTCTATAGCTGCAGGTGGAAGCAGCTATTAGCAATGCCTTAGATGGAACTGAAGATAGTATCATCTATGAAGATAGTGAAGAAAGTGATATCAGTGATTGTGAGCAACTGAGCGTCATAAATTCTGACACTAGCAATGAGGAGGTCTTGGGGTTTGCAGAAAACTAGAAGAGTGCTTGAACCTTAAAGTCTCTCCTCATTTGTTAATGACAGTGATGATGGTTCTTAATACCGCTGTTGACTTTACATGGTTGAAATATTATTCTGCTATATTTTATTAAATATATTAGTACACCATTTGGTTCAGAATATTTTTTTCTTATTTTCCCCCTCTAAACCAAGGTGCGTCTTATGGTCAGGTACATCTTATGGAGCGAAAAATATGGTAATTACCTAACCCATTTGACACTAGATTGCAAATTCAATTTATTAGTTTAGTCACTTAGTGATTCAGTAATGTATCAATAAAGAATTGATTAATAAGTGGAGGTCAGTTGAACTAATCTAATTAATTAGCAATTAAGAGGTTTATTCATCAGTCTTTTCTCTGTAGAATACATTGGATTTACTAAATGAAAAAAGAAACTGTCCCAGTGATTCAACTGGAAAACAATCTCTTCTGATGAAGAGGTTTGTGGCAAATAATATATATCTATTTATTCTGAACAAGATTTACTTCAAAATATCAAAACAGAACTTGAGGTTGGCACAAGTGTTTTCTTTTACATTACCTTTTTGTTAAAATAGTTTTTTATGGCACTCAATGGCATTTCAATTATGATAACCTTATCGTGGTGAACAGGTGTGAGTGCCCCATGACCCTGGGAGCTGTATTATCCATAGCAGAAGCTCCTGGTAGGCAAATTGGTCCAAGGTGAGTGGTCAGACAAAGAGCGATTTACAGCCCCTAATAAAACAGCTCTATAAAGGTAAAAAGGGTATCCTGCTAGACATGGGTTTATCGGGGCATCCTGCTGGCCAGGCCTACCATGGGGCCCCGTCGGGCACAGCCCAATAACGTAATGTGGGACTGCTCTCCAGTAGGCCCGCCACCTGGGTGGAATGTGAACAGGGTGGCAGTCGAAGTCAGAGGACTTGGACAACTGGAACCCAGACACAAGCTGACTATTGAGACAAGGTGTGTCATCTCTCTAGGGGAGAAGGAGCTGGAGTAGGTGAGTGAGGTGGTGAGCTACCAACTATATATAGTTGGGCTTACATCAACCCATTTGATTAATGCTGGAACCAAACCTCTCGAAAGAGGTTGGGGCTCTCCTTTATTCTGGTGTTGCTCAGGGGAAAGTTGTTGGGTGGGAGTGGGCTTCTTATTGAGTCCCTGCCTGGTTGATGCCATGTTGGCGTTTGTCCCAAAGAACGAGAAGGCTGCCTCTGTGTGGCTGAAGGTCAAAGACAGGAGGACTGGCTGTCATATGTACCTATGCACCAGATGTCAGTTCGGAGTACCAGGCCTTATTGGAGTCACTGGAGAGGATCCTGGAAAGGGTCTCAGATGGGGTCTCCATAGTTCTGCTGAGAGACTTCAACGCCCTTGTGGGTAATGATGGAGATACCTGGAGAGGTGTGATTGGGAGGAATGGCCTTTCTAATCTAAACCCAAGCAGGGTTTTGTTATTGGAGTTCTGTGCTAAGCATGTAATATCCATAACAAACCCTGGAGGGGGTCCAGTTCGGTGGGCTTAGAATCACATCACTGCTTTTTTCAGATGATGTGGTCCTTTTGGCTTCATCAGGCTGCAAACTCCAGCAGACATTGGGATGGTTTGTGACCAAGTGTGAAGGAATGAGGATTAGCACCTCCAAATCTGAGACCATGGCCCTCAGTAGGAAAAAGGTGGACTGTCTTCTCTGAGTGAGAAGTGAATTATTAGCTCAAGTGGAAGAGTTTATGTACCTTGGCGTCTTGTTCATGAATGTTGGGAAAAGGGATGGTGAGATCAACTGATGGATTGGGTTGGCAAGCACAGTTATGCAGTCACTATACTAATCTATAGTGGTGAAGAAGGAGCAGAGTCAAAAGGCAAAGCTCTCGATTTACGAGTCAATCTACGTCCTTAGCTTCACCTATGGTCATGAGGTTTTGGTAATGGTCGAAAGAATGAGATTGCAGGTACAGGCAGCCAAAATGAGCTTTCTCTACTGGGTGGCTAGGCATCCTATTAGGGATACAGTGAGAAGTGCAGACATCTGGTAGAGGCTTAGAGTAGAGTTTCTGACCGGCCACATCGAGAGGAGCCAATTGAGGTGGTTCGGACATCTGATACGGATGCCTCCTGGACACCTCCCTGTGGAGGTTTTATGGGCACAACCAGCTAGGAGGAGACCTCAGGGAAGACACAGGGCCCTCTAGGAGGATTATAACTTTCACATGGCCTGGGAATGCCTTGGCCTCTCACAGTATGAGATGGAAAGTGTGGATGGGGAAAAGGATGCACGGGCCTCCCTGCTAACACTGTTGCTCCTGCGACACTGCTTCAGATAAACAGTGGAAAATGTACAAATAATTTAATGTAATCAACAAACTGATATTTAAATGAAAAGCAGTAAAGACTGCTGAATGATAATGGCTGACCTGCACTTTCAGGACAAGGCCAAGTGTGACCGACTTGTTCACTGATGTTCATTATTATCTACGATGAAGAAATACACAGATGATGGCCTGTTTGATGACACATGTCCTTGGAAGTAATTGATTTCTTGGTTGCTTTCTCTCTTATTTGTTTTATATAGTGCCTTTCACTAATAAAGGATAACATTAAGTTAACCTTCGTTTCATCTTATTGCACATGCTGTTGTTCTTCATTATGTCTGAAACTCAGCCAAGCTAACCACTTACAGGCTAAGTCAACATAAAGTAGAAACATTAGACAATTGGTTTCTTTTGTCAATAACACAGCACGCCTGTTTCACAACTGTTTAAACATTAATCCAGGCATTAGCATTTAATCCTTTAGCTGTTAACAATATTATTAGACTACAGCACTTGAAGTCAATTAAATATCATACTTACAACTAGGATTTCACAAGCCAAATGGTTGACATTTATTAATAATGCCTTTAGTACTCAAAGGACTTTTATGGCTAATTTGTAAAATCTTTGAAAAATAAATAAGTTAGCATTAACTGAGACTTGCTTGGTATATCAAGGAATATCACAGCCAAACTGTATTATGCACTTATGAGAGCACATCTGGAGTGCTGTATGTACTTTTGGTCACTAAAATGCCAAAAAAAAAGGATAAAGTAGCAGCTGGGTGCTTTATTGATTAAATGCCGTGACTTATTCTAACAGAAATAAGGAATTAAGCCTCTCAAGTCACAAAGAAAGATGTCTACGTGAGGACTTCTTGGTGTTCTTTGTTCTTGGTGTCATTGAGATTGCCTCTGTGTGTTATGATTCTGATAGTCACAAAATAGCAGACTGGGCGAGACCTTCAAAAAGACTCACAAAAACAGGCCAGCACCCTGTAATGAAGATTTAAAATATACTTGGAAATAAAGAGAAGTGAACTTTGTTAAAGACAAATAATGTTCTTTTACCTATTGTTTCATTTTGTTGCTATGTATTTCTAATAGCTAGTATTTTGTGATAATTGTCTGATGTAATATCTTTAGATGATGAGTTTAAATTGGATGTTTAAAAGAAAAAATAAGCATATACCCCAAGTGAAGTGTGCAAAAGAGGAATTGCAAGTCCAAAGTGTTTAAGAAGGCACAGTTCACTGGTAACAACAGTTGTATTTTATGTTATATGGTGTTACGAGCTGTAACCATGCAGATTTTTTAGGAATGTTATCTCTGATGCGAACCTTTGCTAAGTGCTCCTCTGGGGTGTGCAAGTTGTGTGCAAGAGGGATCTGTATTGATCTGGTTGTAACAGAGCTTTGCTATAACCTCTGTCAGCAAATGTGTCAGTGTACAGGAACCACGTATGGATATTATTGCAGTAGCTTTAGTAAATGTATGTACTATTCGTTCTAATCACAAAAATCTACTTCAGCAAACTGTTATCATGGCAACATCAAATGCCCAGTTGCATGCAACTCATAAGGAACTGTCTATAGTAATTAATCACGTGGTATGGTTTATGCACAGTTACACACGGTTACGGTTTGTTGATTAGAGTGTCAAATTTTTTTCCATTTAAAAATCTTTTTTTTTAATCAACGTGGCAGTCTGATCATTGCTATACTTCAGAATCAAGATTTGTAAATGAATTGATATTTTTCCCCACCTCTAATATATAGAATAAACAATAAATACCATGAATGAAAATTAATAAATAACAACATAAAAGAAGACAGAGAACACATCCTGCCTTAAACATGACAGTCTGGAATGACCCACCTGGATTATAAAAATTACAATCCTGAAAGCGAATGTCATAACCAGTAAATTCAAATTAAAAGATGAAAGATAAATTACCTAATGAGTTAATGCATCCTTTTTTTTAATAAAGTTAATAGTAAAATTAAAGAAGTTGATCAAGAATTAATATTAATTAAACTAAGCACTAAATGAATGCTAAATAATACAGGACAGAAAAAAGCCAAAACCAACTCTTCACACCAACCATCTTGTCGTTTAGTAGAACCTGAAGTCACAGCAGATTTAGAGAAATTCTTTCAATGCAATATTGGGACTACTTAGCTTTTATCTGAACATTTGATCCTCCCTTCTTTATAAAGTCTCTTAATGGGCCTCATTATCCAGCAGTGGCATTTTTGCCATAAAAATGTAGTTGGGACTTAATGTCTGCAGGTCCCTCGGAAGGGGCTATAAAAGGATTTGCACAGAGGGTGTGTGTTTGTGTGTGAGGGAGACATGCACCTCTGATTAAATCCATTGGACTGACTATGTGATTGTTAGATGAAACTGCCTTTAAATGTTGGAGCTAAAAGTATTTGAATTTAATTGTTTGATATTAACATGTGAAAACTAAATGTTCAAAAAATTTCTAACAATACTTTTTAATGTCATGTGTGCAGTACTTTCAGAAAGTACACAGACTCCTTCAGTTTTTCATAGTTTGTTATGTTGCAGCCTTGTGTTAAAAATGTTTAAATTAATTTTCCCCTCATTAATTAAAACTCATTACGAGAGAATTACAAAGTGAAAACAGAATTTTAGAATTTTTTTGCAAATTTATTAATAAAATGTACATATCACAGCACTAGTGCATAGTGTTCTTCCCCAGCACCACGTGGGATGCCACATTTTGAAATCACAGTGTCAGTTACATACCTTCAGCTTTTTAATAGAGTTTCCTAGCTTTTCTCTTTTGTTATAATTAAACTACTATACTTTGTTATGGCTAGGCGTCACGGTGGTGCAGTGGTAGCGCTGCTGCCTTGCAGTTAGGAGACCCGGGTTCGCTTCCTGGGTCCTCCCTGCGTGGAGTTTGCATGTTCTCCCCGTGTCTGCATTGGTTTCCTCCCACAGTCCAAAGACATTGCAGGTTTGGCGATTCTAAATTGTGCTTGGTGTGTGTGTGTGCCCTGTGGTGGGCTGGCGCCCTGCCTGGGGTTTGTTGCCTGTCTTGCACCCTGTGTTGGCTGGGATTGGCTCCAACAGACCCCTGTGACCCAGTAGTTAGCATATAGCGGGTTGGATACATTGTTATGGCCAATAACATATGCATGTGTTGCTGGAATTGATAAAAAAAAAATTGAGATTATTGGCAAAAGTGTTTCAAGTATTGCTTCAATTTATGGAGTAGGAAGAAAAGTAAATGGTATAAAGCATGATTGAAAAAAAATTGAAAAACATGTTGAAAATGGAAACCACTGATGCTAATGTTATTCTGTATTTATGTTAATTTTCTGCTTTGTGATTTTCTTTTTAAATTCTATTATATTATGTTTTATTAATATAATGTGACGTTCAGGCAGCTTGCGATGGGCTGCTGGGGAGCAGAAAGGGTGGAATACTGTGTAAGTGATAGGACTGGGTGAAGGGCTTCTGTTCTGTAAGGGCAGACATGCCTCTTAGGAGATGAGTGATAGGAGAAATTAGGAGAAAAAGGAAGGAGTCACACAAAGAAGTTTTGAGTTGGAAGTCAGGAGACATTAAGCAGGAGGGTTTACGGTATAGAAAAAGACAGAATGTGAGTGGCAGGAGATTATTATTGGTAGGGAAAGCTTTCTTTTATTGTTTTGGAAGTGTGCTCTGTAACTCAGATAACGAAGTATAAAACAGGGCACTGTTTGTTACGGAACAAGAAATCCTCGTAAAACATAGAAAACTCCAGTACCTCGGAGTTGTATTTGCTTATTATGCTGGTCATTACAGTATTATATAAATTAATTTTGTTAATACTATATTTTGTTAATATAGTTTTATTTTTTGTAAATAAATATGACTATTCACTAAATTATTGCACTACATGCCATTTTTAATGTAGCCGTTCTGTTATCCATCTTTTTTAATATCCATCACAGCCTCGGTCCCGACCCCTGACGGATAATTAAGGTTTTACTTTACTTTCGCCATTGCAAGATTTCCAAGCTTCAAGAAGGATGCACTGTTTGTGAAGGACCATGAATTATCTGTGTCCTTGGATTTATATCATCACCAGTGCACCAGAATTTCAACATTTTTTAATTATGCAATTGTTTTTAGTTAATATGGTAACTTAGTAAGCAGCATGTTAGAAACTTTCCAAGAAAGGTTTTCAAATACCTAACATTTTGTTCTCCATTTGTTGACGTTTGACGTTAATGGCATTACACTTTAATGAAGTCATTAAGGCACATTGCAGGTATGAATTTCTGTGCCACAGACTACGCCCCACAAACTTGTGTGACACCATGAGTGCCTTTGAAATACGAGGATGCCAAATAAATAATAAAATAAAGACTTTGATTTTCTAGAGTAGAAACAGTTGTTTTGTTTTGTTTTTTTTGGTTTACATCATGTTTTATTTATTTATTTATTTATTTATTTATTTATTTAACATGTTAAGGACATAGGACTCTGGACTGAATAGGGTTCCTAGGAAAATTTAGTTTATAGCTTTCATTTCATTTGTTTTTTTGTTTATGTAAAGCTGACTGTGTCTGACAGCAGTGGCTATAAGAGGATGTTTCTGGTCCTGGAAGTCTTTACGAAGCTCTCTGAATCATTTCACACCAGCTGTTAAATCCTATAAACCCGGCATTGATTTACTGGACCAGCCTTGTTATTTTATAGTAGGGGCTCAACCAGCCAGCCATTCTCTTTCTGTTCAATCTTTCATCTAGTGGAGCAGTAACATTTGTCTTCTCGTTCTTTTGCTGGCCAGTAGCCCAGACAAGTATGCTTCTGTCTTGTCTGCTACTTATCAGCTGTGTTATCTCTTGCTTAGCAGTGTCAATGCTTGAGATACAACTAAGCCATGTTTGCAATGTTTATGCATTCCTTTGCAGATGACTGATTCATATTCTTAGACACTAACTGCTCTCTTTTTCTCTCTCACTGTCTCTTTTTGGGAGTCTGTAGGATTGTCATATAATCCATAATTCAGTTTTCATATTAAAAATGAATGTTCCTTCAAAAGCTTTTGAATGTGGGTTAAACATAGCAAGCTACCCAATACTGTGCACTTTTTGCAGTCAATCGTGTTAAATTTTCACAGAACTTTCAGATCATGACACTGTTAAACAAATCTGATTAATTAACACTACTGTTGGGCTCCTAAAGAACATTTTCAAATGGTTTGATTCATTGGTTTAGCCTTTTTCCCCATTTTTCACAGAGTTTCGTTGCAGCTCGGCCTAATTTTCACTTCACACATATGTGAACTTTGGCTCATTAGGAAAGGGTAAGCACAATACACACAACATTATAAGAATGCAAGTGAAGCTGTGAAAATTGCAGTTCCCTTCACAAAGAACTTGGCTTAGATGTCTACCCCTGTGATCTTTGCTTGCTGCTATAGCTGTACTGACCATATCACATATTAGTCCTTTTGGTATGCTTTGTTTTACAAATTCATTTTTATTATTGTGCTTTTGAGATACCAAGGTATTTTGGATGAAATTTATAGATTAAAGAGAAATTGACAGGTAGATTATGTGTTCTGTCCTCAGCTGACCACTAGCTCTGTAAACACACACAGTCAAGAGCCGTGTGCAGCTACAAGGGCAGTGTTAGCATGGAGAACAGGAGAGTATAGATGTTAGGAGATGAGAACAGACCAACGTCAGTAGAGGGCGCCAGCAATGTGTGGCCGTTTCCATCTGATCGTCAGAAAAGCATCATAAACAACTGCGAGTTATTTAGGTCTGAGATATCTTTAAAACATCGTATGCTGTTCATGCCGATAATAAGTAAGTCTCTTGAAGTGCTGAGAGAGTGACAGGCTGTGCTATTCTTATAGCACTTGTGTGGTTTAGAGTGCCAAAGGTTAACCAGCTGTGTGTTTGTCATTGATGGGGCATTATTGTGATTAGGGTCTGTGTGTATGTAAGTCTCATAAAGTCCTAGGAGAGTGACAAGTTCTGTTATTTATAAGGAACTTGTCTGCGGTGGGCTGACTTCCTGCCTGGGGTTTGTTTCCTGCCTTGCATCCTGTGTTGGCTGGGATTGGCTCCAGCAGACCCCTGTGACCCTGTAGTTAGGATATAGCAGGTTGGATAATGGATGAATGGATAAGGAACTTGAGTGGCTTAAAGTGCTAGTGAATAAGCACCTGTGTGTTTGTCATTTATAGGGCAGTGTTGAGTTTCAGTGTGTATGCATATAGCTATGTACGTGTGTGTTAACCTTAAGGTGCAGCAGTAGATCAACCCGGTAATGAATCTGATGAGTACACTTACCCCTAGGTAAAGGGTAAGTAGAGGGAAATATAACGTTAATACAATGTGTGCTCTTTGCAACTTGTGAAAAGGGGGATAAAGTAAAAAGGAGTTAGAATTAAGGTCTAGGGTAAATTGCATTAAACTATATAGGACATGTTAATGCAATGCAGCTTATGTAAGCTCTTAGTTTTCACACATCTGTGCTTAACTGCCCTTACAGAATATATCAATAAGTAACCCATATGGGAGGTCTGCTCTTATAAATATACTTATCATTCCCAAACTAATCCACAGGATGAAAACACACAGTCCCCAGATGAGAGATTTGCTCATATAATATGGGAATGAAAATCACATAAAAACTAACTAGACAATAATTGAAGAACCATAAGTAAGGGCAATTATTCAGCAAAACGCAACTGTTTTTCCTAGATAAAATAGGCAGGCTGGTAAAATAAGGGATTAAGAGATGGAACGTAATCGTTTAGACTTGCAAAATTTTGTTACCATAAAAACTAGAGATAGACTGGTCTCAGATAAAAAAAATAACTCACTAAAGTCATAGTCAGAATGTCATAAGTAAATGTAAGAATCTAAAGCCAAGAACAGTAACACTTACCTTCATACCATCATATCAGTGATTGACATGTTCTGGTCATCTGTGAGCAGCAACAACACTGCAACAATATGGTGGTCCTCTTGAAAAACAACATGGTGTCACATACTGTATGATGTAAAATAGTTTAACTATTAGAAAATTATATCAAAACCTAAAACTAATAAACGTTATTAATTCCTCATTTAAAAAAACGATGAAGGTATTTAAAAAGAATTGTAAACAACAAAGTACTAAGCAGAAATAACTACTGAATACAACCATATCATAGCAGTAAATCATAAAACCAAACTTAGGAATCAAAGTAACTTGCTTTTCTTCAATTGCTAAGCCCCCTAAACATCCCCCACCACAACAGAAAAGCCTTTATCTTTAGTAAGGTATCTACCTTCTTATTAGTTTTAATTTGAAGTGCTATTCGAATGGAATGTTAATATAGATTTCAATTCGAGCCCTATGCATTAGTTGGAAAGGGGCTCTATAAATAAAACGTATTATTATTATTAAAGGACAGAAAAAAGACTAATTTGAGAAAAGTTCCCATCATTCTCCTCTACTTAGCATTTTCTAAAATGGAGGAACTTTACCACATGCCAGTTCAAGGCAAATAAAATAGCAGTGACTTCAGGAGCCAGAAACGAAATCGAGATTTTTGACTTTGTTGCATTACATGTCTGCAATATAAAAGTGTAGATTCATGCTACTCTTAAAAATAAACAAAGTACTAAAGCAACACAAAAGGAACTCACAGGCTTCCGGTAGTAATAAAGATTAGACAAACTAAGAGAACAGCTGCTTTAGCCTTAGACACAACATTTAAAACCTCACATAATTTTCTTTTGCAAAAACTAAAAAGGTTAACATCATGCCGCTCCACCCACCATCAGCTTACCATTAAGCAAATAAAGCAGCTCAACCTGCAAGCAACTGTGACTTGGATTCATTGTGAGATGACAGCCACTTACTTTGACAAAGGAAGAGGTGGAGTTCGCTCCTGCACAGTGTCACATGTCAAGGTGTCGAAACACAAGGTATGCTTGATTACTGGGAAGTTTACAATGCCACACATACCTCAGTGCAAAACACCATACTACCATCTACATGTCAACCTAATACTGAGGCATAGAGGAAGATGTGGATAGGTGAAGCCTTGTGAGTAACAGAGGGAAAAAAGAAAAGAAGATAGAGAGGGAGATTGCTGTCTGATATGCCTAGAATAAACATTACTGGGGATTTGTCAAAATAATCCTAAGGCAATGCAAAAAGACATGACAGACACCAGGGGTGGTCTTCTGTTGATCGACCCAGGGTGAAACAACCTTTTGATTGTCTGAATAGAGAAAAAATCCCAGTATGGAATTGAACGGAAGCCCAAGAACTCTTTTAGTGGGCGAGTAGATCACTCAGGTTTTTGTGTAAATACTTTTTAAAGATCCTTTTACTTTTTCTTGACTTTTGTTAGAAATAGTAAGAGTTTTATTTCTGTAAATAGTTTTTCTTTTGTCTGTTTGAAGGTGTCCTCAGCACAAGGTTTATTTTAAACAATGACACATCACTGATTTTTGATTTTTATTATTTTTGTAAATAAAGGCTCACTGTTTTTTTCTTCACTCAAATTTGTCTTTGCCTAGTCCTGTCTACAATGATCCCTGGTCATGAATTACTAGGTGCCCAGGATTCAAGGATGTGCCTAGGGTTGAATTAGCAAGGGGCATCACAGTAACACCGTCAGTGCTTGTTATGGTTAAAGCAAAAGGAGCGGCTCTTTATCAACAAAATTTTGCTGTCTGCATGGAAAAAATTAAGCAAGACTTGCACAGATGGTCAACCCTTCATCTCACTCTAGCTGGAAGAATTAACACTGTTAAGATGAATATTCTTCCTAAGCTGCTTTTTTATTTCAAAACATCCCAATAAACATCAATAAATATTTTTTTAAGAAATTAGATTAAACAATAACCTCATTTATTTGGAACTCAACACATCCACGCATCCAAAGAGCTACCCTACAAAGACAAAAGGCAGAAGGCGGCATGGCTCTAACTAACTTCCAGTTTTATTACTGGGCAGCAAATATACAAACGATAAAAACCTGGACACAAATAGAAGAACATACACAGGCTTGGTCCGCAATAGAAGCAAAATCCTGCAGTACAATCCTGCTCTCTGCCCCAACAAATACTGTACAAGTTATCGGCAATACACTAATAACCCAATTGTGCTTCACTCACTTAGAGTATGGAACCAATGTAGAAAGCATTTTAAGATGGAGAAGCTTTTATCTGTGGCACCACTGCAAGAGAACCACCTCTTTCAACCTTCGCAAACATATGCAGTTTTTAATATCTGGAAAAAATTTGGGATTAAATTGCTTAGAGATCTTTATATGGACAACATCTTTGCATCCTATGAAAAATTACATTCCAAATTTAACATTCCAGCTACACATTTCTTTCACTATCTTCAAATCAGGAACTTTGTTAAACAGAACTTTCCCAATTTTCCTCATCTTGCACCCTCATCCCTGCTGGAAAAAATATTGCTCAATCTCAAGATCTCAGACACCATGTCTGTAATATATAAAATCATTTTACAGTCCCTCCCTTTCAAAGATCCAAGAGGACACTGGGAAAAAGATCTCTCAATTAATATATCAGAAAAGGAGTGGAAAGTAGCAATGAAGAGAATTCATTCAAGCTCCATATGTGCAAAGCATACAATTATACAACTCAAAATTATATATCGAGCACATCTGTCTCGTCTAAAACTCTTGAAAATGTTTCCAGGGCAAGATCCAACCTGCGAACGCTGCAATGAAGTCCCAGCCTCACTGGGTCACATGTTCTGGGCCTGCACCAAATTAACGTCATTCTGGACCAAAATTTTTAATTTCCTTTCAGACAGCCTTGGCCTCACAATCCCTCCTAACCCATTAACAGCTGTGTTTGGGATTCTTCCAGATGGGTTTAAAGTGAAAAAAGACAAACAAACTGTGATTGCATTCACTACACTTTTGGCACGCAGACTTATTCTGCTAAACTGGAAGAACCCAAACTCTCCTCTTTTAAGTCAGTGGGAAACCGATGTTTTATAGTATTTGAAATTGGAAAAAAACAAATACTCAGTTAGAGGATCTGTACAGACTTTTTTCAAAACATGGCAGGATCTAATCAGTAATATTTTAAAATAAGTTCCTAAAGCACAGAGGAAGCAATTATTTTTCTATTTCTTTGTCTTCTGCATTCGTCTCTATTGGCTTATCAAACTTATTAATTTAGGTATGTTTACAAGCCTTAAATTTTACGCTGTTTGCCTTGCTCTCTCTCTCAGGGGTGGGGGTCAACTTGTTCATAACTCAATTTTACTTTTTGTAAAAATTGATTGATTTGTATGGAATGATTGCAATAAAATTAATAAAACTTTAAAAAAAAATAAAGCAAAAGGAGCTCACCGACTTTGATAACTGTTACATATAATGATACGTAATGCCCATTATATAGTATTGTGTCCAAGAAAAGTACTGACACTTCTCTTCTTACCTTGCCCATACTTGTCAATCTTCTCTCAGTCTCACTTCAGTACATTTTTTCTCTATCTTGTTTGCTCATTGCTTGATGGAGCCTCACTGTTGCTTCCATACTTTTGTTTTAAAAAGGCACCAGTGCTAAAACAGTTACTGCATTTATAACTTCTCATCATGCATGCCATTAGAGTGTGAAAATGAGGAGAACCAGCAAGGAAGGGTTCCACAGGGTATATGAGAGGTCACGTTTTTATTTATAATACTTAATTTGGTTCAGTTGTGTAAATTTGATTTACAGTTTCCTTAATAATAGTGATAATTGTTTACATTTATAAAATGCTTTTCTCTCTACTCAAAGTGCTTTTCATAGTGAGTGAGGAGCCACTTCAACTACCACTAATGTGAAGCATCCACCTGGATGATGTGACGGCTACCATTCTTGCACCAGTACGTTAAACACATTTTAGTTGTTATGTGGTGAAAGGGTGAGAGACAGTTAGCCAATTAGAGAAAGGGGACGATTAGGGGGCCAGAATGATTTGGCTTTGGTGGGAAATTTAGCCAGGACATTGTGATACACCCTTTTTTTTACCAAGGATGCCCAGGCTTCTTTAATGACCAAAGAGAGTCAGGACATTGGTATAAGTCATTGAGGGATGGTGCCATTTTTACAGCACAGCATGCACTGCGACATTAGGCTCCACATTCAAACCACATGGTAAGAGTCCTCACTGGCCTCACCAACATTTCTTCCAGCAGCAACTGAAGGTTTTTCTAGATAGTCTCCCATACAAGTACTGGTTGGGCCTGAACAAGTTTAGCTTCCTGTGGAGGACCTCTTCTGAAATGCATGTGGAATGGCTGCTGGATCCCTTGTCAAACTGCATGTTGGTTTTATACATGAAATCTTGATTTCCCCATGAAGTGCTTTGTGTTTGGATTTTCTCATTCAGGGAGAGTTGCTGAGCTTTAGGTGCTGTCTTTTTTATGCCGTAAATGGTTTTCATCTTCAAATCAGCTCAACATTTATGTGGGTTTTTATTCACATCCTTAGGCCTAACCATGCAAAAAAGCTTCTCCTACAACCTTTCTACCTGCCCTCTCCTGATACACCTTGCTACCAAAATTAATACGAGTATGAGCTGGCTCTCCTCCAAAGTCATTTTCTAAGACACATTTTAAGCAGCGTTCCTCTCTCAGGGGAGCACATTCCAGCATAAAATCAATTAAGTCATAATCCGACTGTGTGTGAATTATTCATAACACACATGTGAGTAATTAACTGAACAATAAACACAGATAACACAGTTATAAATAGAAAAGGCCTGGACCCTTCAAACCCAGCTGGCTGCATTCCAGGCAACTGAAATAGGCCATGGGGTGACGTGAAGAGTCATACTGGAGCAATGCGTTTATGGGGTTCATGGCAGAAACAAAAGGGTTAAAATCCTCCTGGAAAAAAAAAAGTAAAAGCAAATGCACATTAAAAGCTACTGTGTAAAAATGAAAAAAACATGAGCTCACACTCTGTAATTTACTTGGCTCTCTTGATAAGGTCCTAAGAGAATTGTACATTTTTAATTTGTGCTGAACTTCCTGGCATTTGGGACACTTTACAAGTCATCTACATTCTCATTTAAACTTTGCTGTTGTGAGTGATGGAGTGAAAAAAGTGACAGCCAGTACTAACATCAAGTGCATCGAGGCAAACAAGCCGTTGTAAATCCTTCTTAATCCCCTTGTCCCCTAAGGTGGAGGGACTTTTGTGTTTTATTATTGAAGCCCTCCATAATACTAAGGGTTCTCCAGCCTAAGTGACACTTCTTGCTCCGGAGAATAGCCATGTACAATCCTCATTTCCAAAAAAGTTGGGACACCTTCTAAAAATACAATAAAAACTAAAATCTGTAATTTGGTAATTCACTTGAACCTTTATTTAACTGGCAAAAACACAATGGAAAGATTTTCAGTGTTTTCCCCAACAAACTTAATTCTACTGTATTTGTTAAACATAAGCAAATATCTGAATTGATGGGAACAACTTGTTTTCATTATGGGTGGCACCATTTTGAGCTTGTGGAAGTTGTGCTGAGTGACATTGTCAACCTGAGGACTTATAACTCATTAGCATGGAGCGTTTTTCTTCCAACATTGTTCTTCCAACTAATACAGTGATCCCTCGCTATATCGCTCTTTGACTTTCGCGACTTCACTCCATCACGGATTTTAAATGTAAGCATATCTAAATATATATCACAGATTTTTCGCTGGTTTGCGGATTTCTGCGGACAAATGGGTCTTTTAATTTATGGTACGTGCTTCCTCAGTTTGTTTGCCCAGTTGATTTCATACAAGGGACGCTATTGTCAAATGACTGAGAAGCTACCCAATCAGAGCACGTTTTACATATTAAATAAAACTCCTCAATGATATGCGATATGCTTCCCGCGCAGTGCTTTGCTCACTTCAAAGCTCTAACAGCACGCAATGATTTTTGATTGTTTGTTTTTCTTTGTCTCTCTCACTCTCTCTGACATTCTCTGCTCCTGACGGAGGGGGTGTGAGCAGAGGGGCTGTTTGCACAGAGGCTGTTTGCCTAGAGGAAATGGACGCTCCTCTAAAAAATGCTGAAAGACTACCTTCACATTGCTCCCTTCCTTGCGGCCACTTTATCGCGGTGCTTCGCATACTTAAAAGCCCAACAGCACGTATTGATTTTTAATTGTTTGCTTTTCTGTCTCTGTCTCTGTCTCTCTCTCTCTTTGACATTCTCTGCCCCTGATGTGCACTCCTTTGAAGAGGAAGATATGTTTGCATTCTGTTAATTGTGAGAAAAAACTGTCATCTCTGTCTTGTCATGGAGCACAGTTTAAACTTTTGACTAAAGGGTGTTATTTCATGTCTAGAGGGCTCTAATAATGTTAAAAAACGTATTTAGAAGGTTGTAAGCAGGTTTTCTATGCTCTAACTGCGAAAATATTAGATTTATAAATAAAGAATCCTACTTCGTGAAAATTCATTTATCGCGGTAGAGTCTGGAATGGATTAACCACGATAAATGAGGGTTTACTATATAACTGTGCAGAGAATATTTATAAACAGTGTGGGAGAGTTTATAAGGGCTTAAAATATATAAACATAAACATACAAACATATGGTTTCTACTTCGTGGATTTTCATCTATTGCGGGGGGTTCTGGAACGCAACCCCCGCAATTGAGGAGGGATTACTGTACTTGATATTGTTGCTTGAACATCTGCCTCTCAACTCAGATTCGTGTTTAACACTAGAATAACCAGAGCCTACGAAAAAACTTGTAGATCCGTCCCACCTTAAATCGCTTCGCACTTCTCCGTCAGTGTCTTTTGTTCTGTAAATGTATGGATAAGCAGCAAACAGCAAGCAGCCTGCTATCACATCCCCCACCCCACACAGTTTTCTCAGTTCAAGTCTGTTTACCTGCATGTCAGTTGCTTAGAGTTGTATAGCGTGAGAAGTCAAGCAAAATGACACCTTTTATAAATACTATATCGTTATTTGGAACACTTGCATTTCATGTGTGTTCCGTGTCTACAACAATCTATGTAAACACATCATTAAAACAGAAACTTTTTCAAGTTTTAGTAATAATTGACAAAATGAAGACATGAAGTGTATAATGTGTGAAGCCTGAATTCCAAATATCAAAGAAACACTTTCACAAAAGGTACAAATATAACAGGAAAAATATGTTTTTATTCAAAAATATAACTGCAGAAAAAGAACCCGTGTTAGGGTATGCATTTGCTATGACTGCATCAGTGGCGCAATGGTATCAACTGTTGACTGGTAAGCAAAGCTTCGTGGGTTTGATCCAAGACGAGTCTGTTTTGAGAAGTGAGCTGCTCGTATTTTATTTTATATTAGAATAAATACATACATTTGATTCCAGTCTGTAACAGCCGATGTAATTTATGATACTTGTAAAGGTTAGCGTTGTTTTTTTTTTATTCAGTTTTATTCTCTCAGCTGGGTTCATGATCCCAACCAAACTCCCCCGCATTTGACACTGCTGTTTTCACATAGACATGCTATAACAGAGGTCAACTCAGATCATGACGATGGTTCTGCATCGGAGCAAGAATGTACGTCGCACTTTTGCCATCACTGTAATTTGTATATGTATGTGGGAAGCTCTGCACTCTACTTGTGACTTTACGCTGTAGGAAGTAAGTAAATAAAGGTAAATAGGTAAATAACATTTGATCTGGCTCTTACATGCAAAGGACGGTGTATGTAAGGATGGTGCATGTGCCCAAAACATTAACATTGATATGTTACTTACATAAAAGCCAGATTGAATGTGAAATTACTTTTGCATATGCTGATCTTGTCATTGTGTGTAGGATCACTGAATATTCTTCATGATGCTGTCTTTTGAGCTTCACGGGTTGATGCCTTGATACCAATGTCCAATCTGACAACTCATTGTTCCCACAGGGTCACTGAGACTGTAAAGACTGATGCTTCCTCCACCACAGTTGGGTAGAGTTTTTGTTCTTTTTATGCACAGTTTTATTCTCTACAGAAACACAACACTGTACTTTTATCCAAAAGTTCAACAGTTATCTCGCGTGTCCACAGAGATTTGTTTGATTACTCCTGTGGACCATCCTTCCGACCATTAACAAACCTAAGAAAGTGATCTTTTTATTTGTTTATTTAACAAATAAAAATATTTATTTGTTTATTTAACAAATAAAAATATTCTTTCAATAAAAAAGGATGAATTAGCATAAGCAATCCTAATTCATTGTGTTCATAAGAAATGTGATGATTTACTTTGTGAGATACAAGTAGATCATAAACTAGAATTGTTGCATCAAATATTTTAAATATTATAATGTATGCTTCGATTTAAATGTTTAAATTCTAAATATTCTCGATTGTAATAGAAATTTGTAATTTTTCATGCTCTGATAGAGGTCCATAGAGGGCTAGACCGCTAGTAAAACATCAAAAATAAAATCAAATTTGTAATCACTTATCTTGAAATATTCTGAAATGATATCTCACACACTATGTTTGAAATTTGTCATTTTTAACCTTTTGGGAGTGGTTTCAATGGGGCTAGGACCACCAGTAAATAAATCATATTTGTGATCAATAACCATGAAATAATTTAAAATGACACTCCACATGCCTATATTAAGTTTTGTGAAAAGGAGTAACTTTGACCCCTTGTATCATACTATGGGGTGAACCCCTGTCATTGGTTGATGTGGCATGTCCTAATCATTTTTGCTGAAGACATCTATGAATGAACTCTTTATAATAAGGGTCTAGAATGCCAAAAATAGCAGGGAACGAGAAGCGCTTTTCTTGTACGGGTGAGTCAGGAGGCGGCAAGCAAAAAAAAAAAAACTAAATAAAAACTGATGTGATTTAACACTAGAATTACCAAAGCCTATGAAAAAACTCTTAAATCCGGCCCACCTTAAATCTGTTTGAACCTCTCCGTCTTTTGTCCTGTAAATGTGCTGATGAAGACAAGCAGCAAGCAGCCTGCTATTCCATCCCCAACCAGTGTCCCAGAACGTGCACAAATTTCTCCCAGCTTATGCCTTGATTATCTGAAAATCTTACCACTACGAGAAGTGTGCGCATTGCAACAGGTACACATGTCGTAAATGTAGGAAGGATGGTCCTTGGTTGTGTTTGAACCGTTAACATTTGAATATGATGATTGCATATAGCGTTGAACTGACCTCTCTGTACTGTTCTTTCCTCTGCATGTCCTGGAGTACAAAAGAAACAGCACCGTACAGCAACATGTGAAAACTGGGCAAGATTGGAAAAAAAAAAACACGTGAAACACGCGGTCACTGATTACAACCGCAAGATGTTATGCGAATGAATATGAATAATATGAATATGAATATGAATGTTGCATCCGTGCCACAATGTTTTCCGAAATGTACTATACAGGTCAAAAATGAGATATTCCAAATATCATATATACCTACAGTCATGACCGAAATTATCGGCACCCCTGGAATTTTCCCAGAAAATGCACCATTTCTCCCAGAAAATTGATGCAATTACAAATGTATTGGTATACAAATGTTTATTTCCTTTATGTGCATTGGAACAACACAAAAAACAGAGAAAAAAGAGCCACATCTGACATCATTTCATACAAAACTCAAAAACCGGGATGGACAAAATTATTGGCACCCTCAACTTAATATTTGGTTGCACGCCCTTTGGAAAAAATAACTGAAATCAAGTGCTTCCTATAACCATCAACAAGCTTGTTACACCTCTCAACTGGAATTTCCGACCACTCTTCTTTTGCAAACTGCTCAAGGTCTCTCAGATTTGAAGGGCACCTTCTCCTAACAGCAATTTTGAGATCTCTCCATAAGTGTTCAACCGCGTTTAGATCCAGACTCATTGCTGGTCACTTTAGAACTCTCTAGCGCTTTGTCTTCAACCATTTCTGGGTGCTTTTAGAGGTATGTTTGGGGTCATTGTCCTGCTGGAACACCCATGACCTCTGACGCAGACCCAGCTTTCTGACACTGGGCCCTACACTGCGCCCCAATATCTTTTGGTAGTCTTCAGATTTCATGATGCCTTGCACACAGTCAAGGCATCCAGTGCCAGAGGCAGCAAAACATCCCCAAAACATCTTAGAACCTCCACCATGTTTGACTGTAGGTACTGTGTTCTTTTCTTTGTAGGCCTCATTCTGTTTTCTGTAAACAGTAGAATGATGAGCTTTACCAAAAAGCTCTACCTTGGTCTCATATGTCCACAAGATGTTCACCCAGAAGGATTTTGGCTTCCTCAAGTACATTTTGGCAAACTCCAGTCTGGCTTTTTTATGTTTCTGTGTCAGTAGTGGGGTCCTCCTGGCTGTCCTGCCATAGCGTTTCATTTCGTTCAGATGTCAACGGATAGTTCGAGCTGACACTGTTGCACCCTGAGTCTGCAGAACAGCCTGAATATGTTTTAAAGTTGATTGGGACTGTATATCCACCATTCAGACTATCCTTTGTTGCAGTCTTTTATCAAGTTTTCTCTTCTGTCCACGTCCAGGGAGATTAGCTACAGTGCCATGTGCTGTGAACTTCTTGATTATGTTGCGCACAGTGGAGTGGACAAAGGAACGTAAAGATCTCTGGAGATGGACTTGTAGCCTTGAGATTTTTGTTATTTTTCCACAATTTTTGTTCTCAGGTCCTCAGACAATTCTCTGCTCTTCTTTCTGCTCTCCATGCTTAGTGTGCCACACTCAGACACAAAACAGAAAGGTTGAGTCAACTCTTCTCCATTATAACTTGCTTCAGGTGTGATTGCTATATTGCCAGCACCTGTTTCTTGCCACAGGTGAGTTCAAACAAGCATCATATGCTTGAAATAAAACGATTTACCCACAATTTTGAAAAGGTGCCAATAATTTTGTCCGGCCCATTTTAGGAGTTCTGTGTGACATGATGTCAGATTTGGATTTTTTTCTCTTTTTTTGTGTTGTTCCAATGCACATAAAGGAAATAAACGTGTATACCAAAACATTTTTAATTGCAGCAATTTTCTGGGAGAAATGGTGCATTTTCTGGGAAAATTCCAGGGGTCCGATAATTTCGGCCATGACTGTATGTCTCTGGTTTTTTTTTTTTTGTCAGTGCGGCTTTGACATCATGGACCATAAGGTGCGTACTAATTCAGCATGAGCAGGATCACTCAATAAAACTGAATAAAAAAAATCAAGTGACGGTGAGATACGAAGCGTCAAACCAGCGTTTGTGTGTCAGCTTTTATCCATCCAGATCAGAGAATGTCCATTTCCGTTGCCTCAAAACACCACTCACTTCTATAGTTATTCCCAGTTTCAGATAAAAAGTAACAGTTTCAGATCCCTGGGTGGGGGGGCAGTAGTATGTATCGTGATCGTGACTGAGAGAATAAAGTGAGAAAAAAACGGTAACTTTTACAAGTACTATAAATGTACATCAGCTGTTAAAGATGCAAACCAAATGTAAGTTTTTATTGTATAATATTAACAATAAGTGCAGCTCACTACTCAAAATGGTAAATATACGAGGCAGTTTGCAAATCTTACCGCTGCACCACGGAAGCTGTTGTATCATCGTTGAACCTTTTATGAAAGTGTTTATTTGATCTTTGGACTTCAGGCTTCACACATTATATAGTTTATGCCTACATTTTGTCATTTATTACTAAAATATGAAAAACATTTCTGTTTTAACAATCTGTTTACACAGATTATTGTAGAAACGGAACACACATGAAATGCATGTGTTCCAAATAATGATCTATTATTTCCACTCTAAAACTCCAGCACTTAACTCCCAGATAATCGAGGCATGAGCTGGGAGAACATTGTGCACATTCTGCGGTGGTAGGGGGATGGAATAGCAGGCTGCTTGCTGCTTGTCTTTATCAGCATATTTACAGGACAAAAGACACTGACGGAGAGGTGCAAAGGGATTTAAGGTGGGCCGGATTTACGAGTTTTTTCGTAGGCTTTGGTAATTCTAGTGTTAAAAGCATGAATAAGCAATTCTTATGAGCACAAAAAAAATGGGCCATAATCCCTAGGAGGCTCAACGCAGATTTTGTCAACAACCACAGAAATCACTTAGCTGAGGTCATTACTGCTAGAAGAGTTTCAACCAGTTTGTTATGAAATTTGTTAGAGGCAAAAATGTGTCAGAATGACCAGAAAATAGAAGCTATACTAGTAAAAAAAGTCAGTAAACAGGCAGAGGGCCAAAGATCCAAGTAGACCAAAAGTGTCAAAAAACAAAGGTAGGAGTTCAGAAACCACAAAAATGACATTATGTGAACATGCAATGCAAAAAAATATACTTTCATTGAAAACCACAAATTTGGAACATCTGTAAAACTGTGGCACTCTCTCAAATACCAATCACCTGGTGACATCCCATAGAGTGGCAGTAGCAGAAACACAACTGTTAGCTGGCATTGTTGCGACTAACAACATGGTGGCAGCCGTGATAGACAACACACATGTGATCTTCAATAAAAAAATACAATGAATTCAAAGCCAGAAGTAGAAAATTAATGTGTAAAAATGGTCAACAGAGAAACAGATGGCAAATAAACCCAGAATTGTGACAGGGGTACTAAATGTCAAGGCCCACGCCCTTTTCTCGACAGTTTGAGTTTTCTGGCCGGATATCTTGAGAGGTCTTGGTGTTGAGGGGGTGGGAGACCAGTTGTTGAACCCAAAATGAGCTAAAGGACTCTGTGGTTACAGCACAAATCTTAATCCATGCCTGTACTCCTAAACAGTTGTTATAGCCCAGGGTGGGCCTTCCATCATAACACTTTGCAGCATTTAAAAAATAAGAACAGCACTTAACTCCTTTCCTTTTTGTTGAATTGGAAAGCATTAAGTGTTCTGCCCTGTGAAGCGTAACCTTTTTATGTGTTTTTAATTGCTCCTCCTGGCAGAAAAATAACACAACTCTGGTTATAAACGCAACAATGCCGACATGTTGGCACTTGAAAGTTGATGACTGTCCTCTGTGTGTGGAGGGTGGAGTTGATCTTTCCTCAGCCTAATAAATTATGTATAACAGATGTGAAATGAGCAGTGTCATCAATTTAAAGCAAATTATCCAAGGATTAATTCACTAACAAGGTGAATATGGCTTGTTTTTGTTCTAGAAATGTCAAACAGGAAGACTCCATTGTGTTTTTCACTGGGCACGTTAAAGCCTATCATTTTCTCTAAGTCTAGTGAGATGGTGAAGAGGTTCATTGTAAAAGCCTTGCCTTCTAAAGTTTTACTCACCCCGAAGGTTTATTTTAAGGGGGGAAGGGATGATGCAAAGTAAGTTGCCACAGAGCAGAAGGTATCAACTGAGAGCCTGGAAGAAAATGGTGCTGTTGAGGACTCGGTTGCCTCTCAGACCAAAGAAACTCATGGTGACTTCAATCCCAAGTTAAAAACAGCAAATACAGAGGGTGGTTGGTGACAAGCGTTAACTCCCTTGTCCAATATCAGGGTAACATATGAATGCACCACCAAGGTGAATGAAGGGTTATAATAATAAAATAATACATTTTATTTATATAACACCTTTCCCATGCCCAAAGAATTTTCATTTCAACAAAAAGTGTTATTCACAGAGGAGTGACAGCAAGCCTGCACCTGCTTTCCCTCCCGGCAAGTGAGTAAAGGGCTCATACACCTTTAGCATTCTGCTTAGTTTGAATGACGTCCATCCACAAATCCATCTATTTTGTGATTTTCTTTTGTTCTTGAAGGTAACAGCACACTGATGGCTATCTTGACAGCATTAGCTGCAAATTAGGAAGTGACCATGGGTGGAGTGCCAGTTGATCCAGAATTGAAATAATGAAGTTTGGAAGGACATCAAGGAGCAGTTCTAGGTAATTATTGCATGATGTACTGTAAGTGGAGGTCCAGAGTGCCGTAATTCACCTCAGTAAGGGTATAAACGTTTGCCCTTTGCACCTGAATTTCTAGAACTGCTATTTGAGGCACTTATGGGGCCTCAGACCTATACTAGTCTAGAAAAGGCAGAAGAAAGCAGGCAAGTGTTTTATCAATCATGAGTTCTGAGGCAGCCTGCTTTTTAGGTGAAATGAGCTTGAAATGCAGATCACACCAATGACCGTTGAATCCACCCTTTTAAATAGTTGCTAACATCTTCAGGTTATACCTGAATGACAGATTATATTGGCTTACTGGAAGCCATACAACCTATACTTCAGGACTAGTCATCTGTCTGAAGCTAAGTACAGGCAGTCCCCGGGTTACGTATGAGATAGGGACTGTAGGTTTGTACTTAAGTTGAATTTGTATTTAAGTCAGAACAGGTACATTATTTTAATAAATGCTATTGTTGACCAACTGTAACCAAGTGCTCTGCCAATGAATGATGGAGTTTCACCTCTCTCTGACCTTTTTATTATTTCTACTTTATTTTCAATGGTGATGGTTTTTCTCTTCTTTACTGTATCACCAGCACTTGCATCAGATTTGTGTTTCAGAGACACTGTTGAAGGGTGAAGACAAAAGATTAAGATGAGCTCTTCTGCACAGCACTGTACATGCTATTGCAGCAGGAAGGCACCAGTCGTCAACACGTCTGATGTACTGACAAGAGACAACTTCCTGAAATGTACGTAACAGTACATGCGGGCTTGCTATTTAGAATGAATGGGGGCGGTGAGGAGCGGTTCATCACCAGCCCACCTCACAGTCACGTCCACTACAGTATGTCGCCTGAAGCATCCGCCCACCGAGAACGAACACGGTGCGGCCAAAGGCGGGTAGTGAATTGCCCTCATTCAATAGGCAGCCATCCGATGTACACTACAATGCTACCCCCCGTCGCCCCGTTCACCCTCAATGGCCTCCGTTCAGCCACAAATAGGGTCACCACTTACAGTATTACCAGCCGCCCACAGAAAACGAATGGGGCAGCCGTGTGTGGTGGGCGAACAGTGAAACTGATTGCCGCCGGGAGCCGCCCGAGGGACACTACACTGCGTGAGCAGCAAAAGCCCCCCTCCAACCTTCGTCCAGCCACTGCTTGCAGCGTCCCCAGGCCAAAGATGACGGAGCGGCAATTGCACTCCGTTCGTAAATCGTAGGTCAGATGTCAGTAACCTGGGGACTACCTGTACAGCATGTTTAGGCTTCACCAGTACTTGGCTGGGAGACCACCTTTTGGCGAGGCAATCAGGGAACTGTAACCCTGTGGTCTGTGTGAATATCCCAATGCCCTAGTGCAATGACAGGGACACTGTACAGTAAGCATTGATCCTGTCCTTCGGATGAGACAAAACTGAGGTCTTGACTCTCTGTAAACATAAAAGATCCTTGGTATCTTTAGAAAAGAATAGGGGTTTTCCTCCATGTCCAGATTAAATTGCCCATCATGGCCTCATTTATTTTGACACACTAATCATTCACTGTCTCTAATTGGCTCTCTTGCACCCATTCACAACCTAATAGCTAATTTTTGTTAAGTGTACAGATGCAAGAATGGCAGCCACACGTCATGAAGATGGATGCTACACTTTGATGATGGCTAAAGTGATTTCCCAGTGTCTTTGTAAAGAGCTTTGAGTAGGTTAGAAGCCACTATATAAATATAATTATTTAATTGATTAAAGGGTCACAGAGATGTTGAGAGCCTTGATAGGAAAGTAGGCCCAAGGTAAACCTCAGCCCTAAACATATCCCTCACTACCCCTCACTGTTTCCTGCTGCTCTTCATCACTTGTGGCCCAGAGATCTCTTTTTCTCTTTGTTATCCATCCTTAGGCCTAATTTTGACCATGACTACATAAATGATTCAGCCATGCTTAAGACACAACCAACCATAAAAAATCTAGTGTGTAATCAAGTGGAAACATTCAAGGGAATCCCAGAGAAAAGTTGATACACCAACCCGGTCCCCCCATTTAACACTAGAATCTCTGAAGCTTAAGAAAAAACGTGTAATCCCAAGCCACCTTAAATTCCTTTGCACCTCTCCATTAGCATCTTTTGTGCTGCAAATGTGTCAATCAGCACAAGCAGCAAGCAGTCTGCTATCCCATCCCCCCACCAATGCAGCTCAATTTGCAAAGAAAATTCTCATAGCTTAAGTGTGTTTATCTGGTGTGTGTGGTCCTTGGAGTTGCATAGGTTAAATAATATATTGTAATTTGGAAAACATGCATTTCATGTGTGTTCCGTGTCTACAACAATCTGTGTAAATGTAGGATGACAGGAAATGCGAGAAACGCAAGAAATGCTGAACACAGCTAAAACAGAAATTTTTTTCATGTTATAATACTAATGTGTGAAGAGTAAAATCCAAATATCAAATAAACACTTTCACAAAAGGTACATCTTGCCTGAAGAAGGGGCCAGAGTTGCCTCGAAAGCTTGCATATTGTAATCTTTTTAGTTAGCCAATAAAAGGTGTCATTTTGCTTAACTTCTCACTACATTCATAATGGCTAACATGGTACAACACCCTAGTACTACAAAAGGTACACATATAACAAAACAAATATGATTTTATTAGGAATATAACTGAAGAAAAAGAAATTTGGATTAGGGTACAACGCTGACACGACCGCTTGGGCGCTGGAGCGGTAAGAACTGCTGTCTCTTAATCAAGAGTTGCCGGCTTAATTCCAGGCACTTCCCAGAATTACCATTTTGAAGTGCTTTATTACAGAAATACTGTCTTTTTCAAACATACTAACCCCCAATTCCTGTCCTTACTTTTCTTTCTCCAAATACCCAATCACCACACAATCAGTTCTGTAATAGACGTTAAGCCATCTGTAAGCTTAGAATACTGATTCTTCAAAACTTTTAAGGAACATTGAAATATCTTCATAATGTTTAATTATTCTATCTATCTATCCTTGCAGTGTCGTGCCAGCCAAAGCAAGAATACAGCGCGAGGCAGGAACAAACCGTGAACGAAGCTCAAGTTCCTCGCTAGCGCTGCGGCACCGTGTAGTTAAAATTAAAATTTTATCTGTATAATATAATAAACATATTTTGCTGCATTTCATCTTAAAAATGATATTGTCATCATATGTAAATACACGCTTTATAAAGTGGCTCAGGTTGTGCAATATTATAACTGTATCATAAGTACAATTACCTCACTTTAAACTTGCAAGTACAAACAGTTCTACAAGGAGCACTTGATGGACTGATTGAGTGCGTGTATAGTTCTTGGGATGAAACTGTTTCTGAACCGCGAGGTCCAAGCAGGAAAGGCTTTAAAGCGTTTGTCGGATGAGACAAGTTCAAATAGTGAATGGCTGAGGCAGCGTGTGCTTGATGCTGTATAACGATAATTCTCTTTCTGATCAGCTGCTGTACAGCTGTGATTCACACTCAGATGCAGTGAGAGTAATATGGAAAAAGATGATCCGATGTGGCAACCCATAACGGGAGCAGCTGAAATAAGAAGAAGAAGGTGCAGTGAGAGTAACAACGCTAAAGCATCTATTGTATTTAGAATAGTTTGACCATTCTGTGGACCATTATATTGTTACAGGTTAATTACAATCAGATGCATTAAACTAATAAACAATATGTGGTTAATTTGAGTGTATTTATAAAGCCACGTCAGGGATTGTGATCTGAAAAAGAAAGAGAAACCACACAGGAACAGTGGCACTACTTTGATGCTGGGTGCCGCCAGTCTGCAAAACCAAGCGCAGAACTGCGTACGACAGGGTATGAGCTACCATGGAAATGTGTGTGCCTTTACTCCAAGTTTAGGTTTTATACATTGCGATTTGAACATGGAAACGTTCTTACGCAACATTTCTGTACGTACGCACCGTTTGTACATGAGGCCCCAGCTCTTTATTCCCAAATGACAAAGACATACAGCTTGTGTTATTTAGTGTGTCATATTTGACCTAGAGTGGCAGAGTACACCTTGTGATGGATTGCTGCCCTATGCAACTTTGATGCTCTACCATGTACCCAGTGCAATTTTGAGCTTTAATTCCCATAAACCTTCTATTTAAACAAGCAATTTCAAAAAATGTTTGGATAGAGGTAAACACCTAAAGAAAGGAGATAAGGGATAATAATGAACAAGTTAAGAAAAGGAAACAGAGACATTTTAAAATCAGTTTACTTAATTTTACTCTGATAGAAGACGACCTTGTCAGGAAAAGTATATCCTCTAATGTCCCGAAACCTCTCCTGGAGTATGACTGTTGTGAGATAAGACTTGTTAGAGCTTATCACAGAGTTCTCCCATCTGCCTCTGCCTTTTGAAGAAGGAGTCAAGCCAACAGTCATGGGAGCAGTAGGCTGGCAATCACTACCGGAGTAACTACAGTAATGGAGCACCTCGTTGAGCACACCAGACAGGTATTTCCTGAAAATCTGTCAGTCAGTTACAGGTAATAATGCCGGATCCTGTCTAAAGAGCAAGAAAGAGTTGTAGCTGAGGCAGATTCTTCTGAAAAAGAGTCTCATTAGACCGAACAGCTCCATTTATTTAATCGCTTGGGCTGACGTTCTTCGTAGTGTAGTGGGATGCTAAAGGTTATTACTGTAAGGCAAAACAATCCATAGCTTGAGTGGAGTACATTTGAAATTGAAATAAATGCTAATGAACCAGAGTATTTATTTATTTTATTATTAGTTTTTTTTAACCTGTTGTTTGTCTAGCACTTTTCCATTAAGTAAGACATAATCCAACCACTAGAGTATGACTGTGTCTTTTCTGAATATTTTTAATATTTAAGATATATAACTTTTGTAGAATTTCTTAAATTCTTATTTTTAATGTTTAATTTTCAGTTCAAGTTGTTATGAATACGTTTTGCTTTGTTCCTGTCTTATTTTTTTTTATTGTTTATGTGATGTGTTTTGAATGTGTCACATGACCATGATCATCACACTTTTGACGTTACCGATGTGACAAAATAGAGTAATGGTTACAGCATATACTGTTTGTCATTGGATAACAAAGTCTTGAAGACTCTCTAGTGTAGTTATAGACTCTAGCACAGACCTGGGTATAGTATGACCTTCTGGCTAAATATAGTCTATGGTCTGCTTCTGTCAGTTTATATTGGCTACCTATTGTCACTGACTGACAGGTCAGGAATATCTCATATAATCTTCACTACATTATGTCTGCTGTGCTGAAAACCATTAGCTGACTGAGGAGGCACTACGTCCAGTTTTCATATGCTGTGGGTGTACATACCTAAAACATAACATATTTTTGCCAACATAAAAACGAAGTTTGTTGCCGTGTCTGGTTCTCCTAACATATTCGGAAGATTTTACGAAATTTATATTGCAAAAAGGGCATCTAGTGAAGTGTAAGCTCTTAAATTCCATTAATGCACAAGTCATATGTTATGTCAAGATGAGCGTAACAAACATTACACCTCCACAGCCTGGGTCAACTCATGATTCATTTATTTTGAGAGAAACTAGATTTGACAGACCTCAGTTTTTCATATTTTCTGTACTATTCATTGTATTAGCAATCATTACATATGCCATCTAATAGTGGCTACCTGCTCAGATGCCAGTGCTATATGCCTATCTTGGGCCCCCAGATCACAGAGTAGAGGCACTATAATGCCACTCATGTACTTGCACGCTCTGTTGCGGAGTGAAGGGGGTGCCCTTGAATGCAGGTGGCGGGATCTTGACATGTCTTGAGGAAGACTGCTCTACCAGCCAGTGATCATCCGTGTCATTTTAATTGCATATACATATATGAGGTTGATTAGCATTGAGACGTTCATGAATGCACATTTTCAAAGTGACTGTGTTTTATAAAGGGTAAGTTACTTTGTACGCACATTTTCCTAATTGTTTGATGTGCACATGAGTTCATGATTGAATTCATGCAAACCTTTATAAATGAGGCCCCTGGTCTTTTTCCTTATTTGTCAGAAAAATCTTTGGACACTTGGGTGTCTCTTAACATAAGGTAATTAACTAGTTTTCTGTGTAGTGACACTTGGCATTAATACAAGGAAATGAACCCTGTGGGATCTATCCTGCTAACTGGAGTGCCCCTCTAAGTACCAGTATGGACAGACAGACACCGTCATGGAGCTGAATCCAATGAAATGCAAGTTATTATTTCACCCTATCTGTTTAATCGCTCTACGTCCTTTTCTTTACCATAAACTTCCATCCTTATTATTCTTGGTCTGGGCCTGAGACGTATTGCTTGCAGCTGCCATGACCATTGCATTGTCTCCGAAAAGTGGTGGCACAGTGCTCTGCGTCCTAGTTTTGTGATGAACTCTCTTGAATGTATTTCTTGCTATTTAATTCATTATTAGAGACAGAGATTTGACAATAAACTTTGGCTAGGCCATGACCTTTTCTTTTTTGATTTTCTCAGTTTATATCATTCTCTGTTCCTGGATACAAACTGCAAAGGATGGCGACATGTTGAGTAGCACATTTAAGTAAAAATGTAACTGAACTCTGCACAAGGGACAATAACGACCTTTTACATTTATAAAGGCAGAACTGGCAGGGAGATTTTTAAAGCCTTATTTTTAAGCTACAGTGACCAATGGTAGATACTTGAGAAATAAGTGTTCAGGCTTTTCTAAAGCAGCATCCAGGTTTTTAGCATAATCTTTTCTCATCAGACAACTGTTCTCTAGTGGCCCCAAGCATTTGTCTTTTCACTCTGCCATAACCTCTCAGTTATCGTCATGTCTATAGAGACTTATAAAACAGACTTTGTCTGCCCATTTTCCTTGTTGAGAATCTCACTGTTTTTTTGCTCTCTCTCTTTGTCTGGTTCTGTCTGCTTTTCCTATCACTTGATATTATTTTGGCCATTTTGCCATGAATAATTCCTTGCATTTCTTCTGCTGTGATAGTGAGTAAAGCAGGAAAGAACATATTACAGACAGCATTGGAAGATGAACAAACAACCAAGTTGGAAAATGAACTTAGGTCAAAATGAAACTAAACATACTTACCCAAGAATATTAACTGAGTCTAAAGTGCAATGCCAATGGCTTGATACCCTAAAGTCCTTTTCAAAACACCACAAACACACCAAGGTTAGATAGAATATCCACAATCTAGGACAACCTAGAAGTCCTCAGTGTTCATCTTCATTGCAATGATTATGTTGCATGTCAAGCGATAGCATCTGGCCTAGTAACCAACAACATTAAACAGTGCTAAATGAATCAAACTGACAGCTACCTTAAAAAACAACATATACATAATAACAGAATTGTTTATTTTCTATTGCAAAATGAAACTGAAAGTAATAAAAGAAATCCAGAATCAGGGAATTCCTAAACTGACATATTGTCAATAAAGAGAGCAAGAACAGAAAAAAGTTTGGGGGACCACAGGTTGTCCCGTTTAATATCTGGGTTGAATAAATCCAAAATTTACAACTAATGAAAATATATGGTGGTATATATATGTGGAGGTTTCTTGAAGCATGTAGATGACTTTATCTTGGACAAGATCCATTTCATTTGAGATTGTTCTGACAGAAAGTGGCGTCAGTAGTTTTTTTAGTGAGTTCCCCCTTCTAAAACAAACAGAAGCTGCGCTAGTGATAAAATCCTTACCCTGTATTTTTAGTCAAACACAGACCTGTGAGACACACCCAGTACTCGCATGAGTGACAATATGCAACATCCAATGTGAAATAGTTCAAACTATTTATAAAAAGCCCACTCAGAATAAAATATGTCTTTAACCAGAGGGAAACGAACAAACAGGAAACCTTCTAAAGGAAGATTAAGGGTTCAAGACAAATAATGATAGGTTTAGTCTTTTTAAATCTAAATATATAGTACTCAATTATTAGGCAAGTCAGTATTCTGGCCTTAAAATTAATTCTATGCAATTTTTACAATTTTAAACTATAGAAACCTGAATGCTTATTGGATGTAATCATTTTCAGGTGATCGGTATTTGTTTAATGTGGGAGGGCGTGGCTTAAAGCAAATAACACCTTACATTAATGTGTGCATAATTATTAGGCAGCTCATTACCTCAGGTAAAATGGACCAAAAGTGGGATTTAACTGACACTGAACACTCAAAAATTATAGAAAGGTTGATTGTTACAGAAGGCAGCGGTTCCGAAGTCTCAGGCTTGTGCTGAGCAGCAGCTGTGGTGCTCCAGCGTGATTGGAGTCCAGCTGAGATGGAGTCTCAATATGTCACAATGTGGTTGTAAAACCAATCTTAGAAAGTTAAAGTTTGAGTTAAACTCATATTAATGTTTGCTTAATTTAAATAGAATATAAATTTATTGCATAGTTATAACTTATAGTATAGTCTTTTCCCCGTATAAGTTAGCAAGAGATAGAACCTTCTTACTATAACTGTGTAACAGTGTGATAATAAGCTTAGTTGTGATAAGAACAAGTCCCAGTAAAGAGGGACTTGAAAAACCCATTTTCAAGTTAAAAATGGAATAAGCATACAGTTTTCTGACCGTTTAGAAATGGTTCTGAAATGTTTTGAAATGGTAACGATTTGAGATATAACAAGATTAAGCCTAGAACTGAACTTTTCTTAACATTTATTTTTCTTTTTTTGCTATTTTAATTTTCTTTTTTGTGTGAACTGTTTTACTTTGAAACTTAACTAAACTTTTAAAAACAAAGATATTTTGTCTGTGGAATCATTTCTGTGCGTCAGGCTTTTGTTGAATCCCACTTTTTGAGTTGAAGCTGCAGAACTTTGGTAATTTTGGGAAAACGCAGCTACATTTTCATCAGAAAACTTTGCCATCTGAAGGCATTGAACGTGAATTGGAATCTACCATCTGGACAAGGAGGACGCTTCTGCTCCAGAACTCGTCAACGAAGAAAAATAACTGAGCTACTCCGAGGTACCATGCTCTATCTTCTTACTCTGCATGATTGTAAATTAAAGCAAGGTCGCCGTACCTTGAGAAGATTTGAGAGACTGTGATATTATAAAAAGACGTCTTGGAAAAAGACATTTTGGATGATCGGATGTGCTTTTGCCTGAGTCATTGAAGCCTTGTTACAAGGAAGTAATCTGCTTTGTTGGAACGTTCCTATTGTGACGAAATTGCTGTCAGGAAACGTCCTGTCATTTGCTCAAACTGTTGTCATGGCAATGTCTAAACACAGCTCAAGTGAGATCGGCAGTGATCCGAGTACAGACTCGAAGTCAGAAAATATAATTAGAGATCTTAAAGACCACATAAATCAGAGGAAAGATAAGCTTTCCGTGTTCATACCTGAAATCGAAAGTCTTAAAGACATTCCAGGAAATCGTTTAATAGTAGCAAAAAGATTTGAAAATTTTTGTGTGACGCACAGAGAGATAGAGGAGTTACATAAAAGGCTACTATCTATGTTAAATAAGGAAGGAGCGATTAAGAAACAGAAAACGACATTCGCGTAAAACTCTAAGAAATGGAATGAATTTATTGTCGCTACAGTGGCATGGCTGAAAGACGCAAATAGACTGTTAACACATACATCTGATGAACAGCTAGTTAATCAATTCGAAGAGATGCAATTACAAGAACGAGATCGCTCAAAGTCAAAAAAACGAAAGATGTCTCCTCAGTTAAAGCACGCTCTCGATATTAAACTTGATTCTTTAACCCAGAAAACCCCTGCCGCATCATCATCTTCTTTTGCAGTGTTGATTAAACAATCGACACTCGATAGTATCCTACAAATGTTACATGAACTTAAAGTGGAAAGACAGGAACAATCCACAACTAGCGCAATAACAGACAAAAAGAGCTCCATAAATGATATACTAGACATGCTAGCGCGGAATCAAGTCGAACATCAGAAGAATCAAGCTGAATGTCAAAAGGCAGTTACTGAAATGGCTAGATCGTTAACTGATCAAAAGATAACACCTGCTCCAGCACCTCCAGCGCTGCGTGGTGAAGTACCACACAGATAGGTCCCTTTATTCTCAGGTGACCCATTGACTTATGCAGACTTTATTAAGGCCTTTGATAACGTTGTTGGGGATGTGTTAGAAAACCCTCAAGATAAATTAGATTACCTGATCCAGTACACCAGAGGTTCTCCTCAAGAAATGATTAAAGGCTGTTCACGAATGTTACCAGATGCAGGCTATTTAGAAGCCAGAAGGTTATTTGAAAGATATTATGGCAATGAGTTATTCGTAGCAGACGCATATCTCAATAAAGCATTGAAATGGCCTCAGATAAAGCCAAACGATGGGGAGGCTCTGAGAGATTATTCTAACTTCCTCTCAATTTGCAGGAATACTATGAATGATTTAGGGAACGGTGAGAATTCAATAACAGTCATAATGTGCGTGCAGTACTTAAGAAACTTCCATTTTCTCTAAGAAACGAATGGATGAGATATGCTTTTAAGCTTCGAGAAAATAAAATGAGACCTGGCA
The DNA here is from genome assembly GCA_026402145.1 of Polypterus bichir lapradei. Classification (NCBI taxonomy): domain Eukaryota; kingdom Metazoa; phylum Chordata; class Cladistia; order Polypteriformes; family Polypteridae; genus Polypterus; species Polypterus bichir. The sequence continues at coordinate 3,437,678 of JANRMT010062799.1, forward strand.
TACCTGAACTAATTTATTTTTTGCGTAATAAAGCTGAAATGCTTTTAGACCCTGTACATAGTGCTGTTTCACAAGACTACACTTGTATAGAGAAAAAAGAAAAGACTGAGAAAGCCAGGCCCCCTCAGAAGTACAGACAGAGATCTGGAGGTATTTTCACCACCAATATTTCCGATGCAGCCGAAAAGGAGACTCAAGAAATCTCTGTCAAAAAGAGTGTTAATGATACATGTGCATTTGAAAAGCCTTGTGTATTCTGCAATGGTCAGCATATCCTTGCTGAATGTAAAAAAATCAAAGAACTGCCACATAAAGAAAGAATTGACTTTTTAAAATCTAAAGGTTATGTTTTCGCTGTCTCAAACAGGGGCACCTTGGTAAGAACTGTAAAGAAAGAATGAAATGTTGGAAATGTTTCTTTCAGCATCCAGATATCCTGCACATTAAAAAATACAGTGGAGCAACACCAACTGAAAAGGAAACGGAGACTGGAACTTGTGCCTTTACGGGGGTTAGAGAAGAATGTGCACTGCAAGTAGTTCCTGTTAAGGTAAAATCTACGAAAAGTGAAAGGTATGTAGAAACATATGCCTTTAGAGACCTCGGCAGTACAGTAACAATCTGCACTGAAAGGCTCCAGAGACAATTAAGTCTTCAAGGGAGAAGAACACAAGTGTTCCTCAAAACTATGAGTAACTATGATGATGATTCAAAAATGCTAACCCAATGTTCTGTCTTATCAGATTTACAAGTCTGTGGTCTCAATGATGTTGAATATATTGATTTGCCAAAGGTCTTCACACAGGTCTCCATTCCAGTGAACAGAGAAAGTATTCCACTACAAGAAAATATCGATAAGTGGGCATATCTTAAAGAGGTACGTCTATCTCATATTGACTCTGAAGTTGATCTTTTAATAGGAATCAACTACCCAGAAATCTTCAAGCAGTCATGAATCATACCTAGCCAAGGAGGTGGACCTCACGCCATGAAGACTGCACTTGGATGGGTAGTTGGTAGACCATACAAAGAGATAGATGACCTCGCAAAACAAAATGTAAGATGCCTAAACATTCAATCAATCGTGTGTCAATAACAGAGATTGAAGATATGTTGCTACAACAGTACAATACAGATTTTCCAGAGCACAGCTGTGAAGAAGAGAAAGAGATGTCACAGGAGTACATCAAGTTCATGCGCATAGACTCAGAATCTGCAAGACTGGTAGGTGGCCACTATTGTTTAAATTTACCTTTGAAGGATGAAACACTTAAAATGCCGAATAACTGCTGTATTGCTGAACAGCGTGCTATTGGACTCAAAAGAAAATTGAGCAAAAATTCAGGTTTCCATGAAGACTATAAAGCCTTCATGAAAGACATTATAGACAATGGTTAAGCTGTCAAGGTACCCAAAGAAAGCCTGAATTGCAATGAAGGCAGAGTATGGTACATCCCACATCATGATGTGTATCATCCAAAGAAAAATAAGATTTGAGTAGTCTTTGACTGCACTGCCACCTACCAGGGGATTTCACTTAATGAACAATTATTAAAAGGCCCTGACCTAACTAACACACTCGTTGGCGTCCTTACAAGATTCAGAAAGGAGCCAATAGCCTTAATGGCAGACATTAAGTCAATGTTCTACCAAGTTAAGATACCAGACAAAGACACTGATCTGTTACATTTTCTATGGTGGCCTGAAGGAAGTCTAAGTAAAGACCTTGAAGAATTTAAAATGACAGTACATCTTTTTGGTGCTACTTCTTCACCCAGTTGTGCTTCTTATGCTTTGCGTAGAACAGCTAAAGATGCCAGAGATACATTTCCTGAGGAAGCTGTTAACACTGTTTTCAATAACTTTTACATGGATTACTGTTTAAGGTCAGTGACGGCAGAAGAACAAGCAATAAAGCTGGCAAAGGACCTCCAAGCTCAATGCCTCAAAGTGGGATTCCATTTGACTAAGTGGGTGAGTAACAACAGAGCAGTTTTATTGTCCATACCTGAAGAAGACAGAGCTCACGAACAAAAGGACTTAGATTTGAGCCACAGTCTCCTTCCTACAGAGCGTGCCCTGGGCATCCAGTGGTGCACAGAAACAGACAGTTTCAAATTTCAGATTAAGTTGCAAAATAAGCCCGCTACAAGGCGTGGTATTCTGTCTGTTGTTAGCCCAGTTTTTGATCCACTTGGTTTTCTAACACCTGCCTTACTGCCAGCAAAGCTTATTCTAAGAGAATTATGCAAAGAGAAATTTGGGTGGGATGAGGAAGTAGAAGTCAAACACATTCAGAAATGGAAAAAATGGATGGATGATTTGAAGTTACTTACAGACTATAAAGTAAACAGATGCTTCAAACCTACCGGGTTTTGAATCATAAAGACAGCACAAATGCACCATTTTGCAGATGCTAGTGAAGATGGATATGACACTGTCACTTACCTTGTCTTAACCAATGAAGAAGGCAAAAGGTATTTTTGTCTTGATGGGCAAGTCAAGAGTTGCACCATTGAAGCAGGTCACGATTCCAAGAATGGAATTGTGGCAGTAAAAATGGACAAAATGCTTAAAGGTGAGCTTCAAATGCCCTTACAAGAATCTACATTTTGGACTGACAGCACTATGGTGCTAAAATACATTTCGAATGAAAGCACTCGATTCAAGACTTTTGTTGCCAACAGAATCTCCGTGATCAGAGATCATTCACAACCTTCACAGTGGAGGTATGTCACATCTGCCCTTAACCCGGCTAATCAAGCATCTAGAGGGCTAAGCATAGAAAACTTTCTCAAAAGCACCACATGGTCACATGGTCCAAGTTTCTTATTGAAGTCAGAACGTGAGTGGCCAAAAAGACCAGATCAACTGAACGATTCACTCTTTGAAGATGATCCAGAAGTTAAAACTCGTGCAGTTAACATGACAAGAATAGAGAAGGCAACTAAACCCATCAACAAACTAATTACTTATTTTTCAGTTTGGCATCGCTTGAAGAAAGAAGTGGCTTGGTTCCTCAAGTTTAAAGACATACTGCTGCACTTAAGAAATGAAAGAAAAACATTTCAACTAGAAGTCAGTCAGACTAAAAGTAATCCAGAAGAACAAAAGTCACTCATCACAAAGCATATGAAAAGGTACAAACAGACTTTAAAACCAAGTCCAATTTCTCTACATGACTTAGTTAAAGCTGAAACGGAACTTATCCGTCTAAGTCAACAGCAAGAATTTCCAGAAGAATTAAAGGCTCTAAAGAAAAAGACTTGTGTTATAAAGAACAGTCAAATCTATAAACTTGACCCGATCATACAAGATGGAATACTGAGAGTTGGGGGAAGACTCTGCAAAGATGCAATGCCCAAAGAAGCTAAACATCCTGCAATTCTACTCAAGCATTCACATGTTGCTTCTCTCATATTGCAGCACATTCATAAACAAATCGGTCATTGTGGGTGCAACTATGTGCTCACACAGTTACGCCAGAAATACTGGATACCTGAAGCGAATTCAGCTTTCAGAAAAATAATTTCAAAGTGCACGACGTGCAGAAGATACAATGCAAAAGTAGGTGAGCAAAAAATGGCAGATTTGCCAGAAGATCGCCTAGCACCAAACCAACCACCGTTCACAAATGTTGGAGTCGATTATTTTGGCCCCTTCCTAGTCAAAAGAGGAAGAAGTCTGGTCAAGAGGTACGGAGTAATCTTCACATGTTTAACAACCAGAGCTGCGCACATAAAGATTGCACATAGCTTAGATACTGATTCTTGTATCCAAGCCATACTGCGATTTACGGATAGAAGAGGACAAGTTAAAATCATGCATTCAGACAATGGAACAAATTTTGTTGGAGCAGAAAGAGAGCTACTAGAAGCTATTAAAAAATTGGAACACAAAAAAATCATCAACGCTATGATGCAAGAACAAATCAAATGGATTTTCAATCCACCATCAGCCTCTCATCAAGGTGGAGTGTGGGAAAGACAAATCAGAAGCATAAGAAAGATTTTAAATTCAACACTAAATCAACAAACACTCGATGATGAAAACCTTCCTACAATGATGTGTAGAGTGAAATCAATACTCAATAACAGACCTCTTACAAAGACAAATGATTTGGAACCACATACACCCAATCACTTGTTATTACTGAAGACAAAACCTGAAATACCACCTGAATTCATTTCAGAAAATGAACCATACCCAAGAAGATGGTGGAAACAAATTCAATACATGGCTGATTTGTTTTGGAAAAGATGGACAAAAGAGTATCTGCCAATACTTCAAGAGCGTCAAAAATGGCTTGCACCAAGAAGAAATTTTGAACCAGGGGACGTTGTTTTAATTGTAGATGAAGCTACACCTCGCAATTCCTGGGTAATGGGTCGAGTCATCAAGACAATGCCAGATGCTAAAGGTGCAGGCAGAAGAGTTTGTGTGCAGACCAAAACCAGCACACTGGACAGACCCGTGAATAAACTGTGCCTGCTTCAAGAAACAGCCAACGTTTGAAATAAGAAATTTTTTAAATGTTTGTTTGCAGTGTTGTTGCTAGTGATTTGAAAAGAATAGTTAATATAAAAGTAATTGGCTCATATTGAAGTAAAGTAATTGTCTCCGCTCCTGCATAGCCAATTAGGGGCCGGAAATGTAACAGCCAATCTTAGAAAGTTAAAGTTTAAGTTAAACTCATATTAATGTTTGCTTAATTTAAATAGAATATAAATTTCTTTCATAGTTATAACTTATGGTATAGTCTTTTCCCCCTGTAAGTTAGTAAGAGATATAACCTTCTTACTATAACTGAGTAACAGTGTGATAATAAGCTTAGTTGTGATAAGAACAAGTCCCAGTAAAAAGGGACTTGAAAGACCCATTTTTAAGTTAAAAATGGGATAAACATACAGTTTTCTGACCATTTAGAAATGGTTCTGAAATGTTTTGAAATGGTAACGATTTGAGATGTAACAAGATTAAGCCTAGAACTGAACTTTTCTTAACATTAATTTTTCTTTTTTTTGCTATTTTAATTTTCTTTTTTGTGTGAACTGTTTTACTTTGAAACAACTAAACTTTTAAAACCGAAGATATTTTGTCTGTGGAATCATTTCTGCCCATCAGGCTTTTAATGAATCCCATTTTTTGAGTTGAAGCTGCAGAACTTTGATAATTTTGGGAAAACGCAGCTACAGTGGTCTTACATTTTTGTAACTTTAGTGATGTTTTGGTACATTAAACCAATTAGTGTCTAAACTAGAGTTTTGCAATACCTTTTCTGGAAGTCTCTGCAACACATAACAACTTTCTTGGCCTAAATCTTATATCAATAAGATGCTGCTGATGTTCTATCAGACGGTTGTGGTGAGCGCTCTCTTCTACGCGGTGGTGTGCTGGGGAGGCAGCATAAAGAAGAGGGACACCTCACGCCTGCACAAACTGGTGAGGAAGGCAGGCTCTATTGTAGGCAAGGAGCTGGACAGTTTGACATCCGTGGCAGAGTGATGGGCGCTGAGCAGACTCCTGTCAATCATGGAGAATCCACTGCATCCACTGAACAGTATCATCTCCAGACAGAGGAGTAGCTTCAGTGACAGACTGCTGTCACTGTCCTGCTCCACTGACAGACTGAGGAGATTGTTCCTCCCCCACACTATGCGACTCTTCAGTTCCACCCTGGGGGGTAAACGTTAATATTATACAATGTTATTGTCTGTTATACCTGCCTTGCTCTCTCCACCTTACATTTTTTAACTTTTAACTTGCACTGTGCTTTTATTGCTCTTTAAGTAATATTGTTTTTATCAGTATGCTGCTGCTGGATTATGTGAATTTCCCCTTGGGGATTAATAAAGTATCTATCTATCTATCTATCTATCTATCTATCTATCTATCTAACCTCCATCAGAGATTGAGAAATGCTTTCTCATGAAATTACAGTATATAGAAAAAAATGAAAACAAAGGCATGCAATGCATACCAACGAGGATAAATGAGTACCACAACAGAGTGGTTAACTAACTGTGGGTGCTGTGCACAGGAGGCTGCATCAGTCCTGGCATAGTTGTTGTTCCTTAAAAAAAAAAAAAATCAGTCCCAGTTTTAAAGATGGTCTTTAAGTCATCTTATTTTTTAAACATACAATAAGACAAAATGTTGTTAATTGTTGTAAATATTAATGTAGTCATAGACTCAGAGGCAGCCTTAAGGGTTTGTGGGGCCTAGGGCTGACCAACCCCACGCAGGGCTGGTTACGTCAAACACTGTTACCGGTATGTGTGGACTGTATACAGTTGCGCGCAAATTTAATAAAAAATAATGCTAACATACACCGGATTTTCTCATGACAGTATTCAGCTAAATTTTTGCAAGATAACACGTGGACTTTATCAAAATATAATGATATAATCTATTAATACTAATAAAAGGCAAAGCCCTCACTGTCTGACTGACTGACTCACTCATCACTAATTCTCCAACTTTCCGTGTAGGTAGAAGGCTGACATTTGTCAGGCTCATTCCTTACAGCTTACTTACAAAAGTTAGGCAGGTTTCATTTCGAAATTCTACACGTAACAGTCATAACTGGAACCTACTTATGTACATATATACCGGCCATAGCCTGCTGCTCGGTCACCGTGTGAGGCGGAGTTGCATCTCTCATCGTCACGCTTCCCATGTAATTGAGTGCCTGCCCATATAAGGCTGTCCATCAGTGGCAATCCAATAGAAACACTCTACCGCTAAATATTTGTGGGTTTAGGGCTGTGCTTATGGAAACGAAGATGAGATGGTCAGGGTGGTGTTTGGCACAAACTCAGCAAAACTGTGAGAGAAACTTTTAAGTGCCGGGTCTTAGCTAACATTAAATAAAGCCGTGGACATCGCACGAGATAGCACAAGCACAGCTGAGAACCTTCAATGCATGTACTCCGAGCGGCTCACATGAACTGACTGTGAATGCAGTACGCAGATAAAAAGCAAGAGCTCCAAAGAGCGCTAAACATAACAAATTACACAATTGAGAAGGCAGCAAAAGAATATGAAGCGAGTGACGCATACAAGCATATTCATAAGTGCAGCTACTGTGGAAACAAAGCACACGGTGGAAAAAGTCAATGCCCAGCTAAAGGAAGACAGTGTAAAAAAAAACCCGTGCATGCAGTGTGTGATGTCTCAAATAAAGAGGAAGACGAGCTGTTTATTGATGCAGTAAGAAAGGAATCGATGAATGAAACCTGATATCTTTACAACGGTTGACAAACATGGAATGTAACTTGAATACAACACATCCTCCAAATACGAACCTGATTGAAAGAAATAATGATAATCAAATCCTTGATGACAGCAACACTCATAACAGTCACAAAACAATTACATTGACAATCATGTTATGTTATTTTCAAAATGTTTCCTTTTCTTTTTCATTACTTCTTTAACACACTACATCTCCGCTGTGAAGCGCGGGTATTTTGCTAGTCTATTAAAAAAGTGCAATTCATAATTCATGACAATACCACGACAGTGCAAAATGCAATGCAGTGTCATGTGGAAACTAGCAGGGCCTCTTCTAGAAAAGTATACTCTGAGTCTCGATATGCAGGATGTCCTAGTCATACTGTAACTCATGTTGATGTCATGTCAGCTGTTTATCATTAGCAATACATGTTTTTGTACATTAATATTTGGACATGTTTATGGCCTACAAATAAAATGTGAGTTTCAGTATTTCGAGAGGAAGTGTGAAATTATCATGGTATCATCATGAAATCTCTTACTGGTTTTCAGGTTCAGAGATGAAAATCCACTTTTCTTGCCTTCTGATTGGAAAAGTTGTTGATGACATCTTTGTAGTCTAATCTGGATGCAATGTCTTTCTCTATAGATAGAAGAATCCAACCCAGTGAGTAATCAGCTATACCTATTTTAGGAAGGAATTATACTGGCGACTCTTTTTGGGCAATGAAGGTGGACTATGGAATGTTTTCAAAGACATACATATATTTGACCTTGAAGTGGGATTTCAAAAAGGTTCCTCTTAAAGCATCTCAAATATATATATATACTGGAGAATATTGCTTGATAAATCCGCTGAAACGGGACATGCGGGGCCCCCTTAGGAGCAGGGCCTGGGGAGGTTGCCCCTATTGCCACCCCCAAATGCTGCTCTTGCATAAACTACAGAAGCCATCCTCAACCTGTGTGGTACATGAGCAGCTGTCAGGTAGTACATGAGACAGCAAAAACAAACCAAAAAAAAAATATTGGGATGGCTGGGAACTGAAAAGGCCCATTGGTTAGACTGCGGTTAAACCTAAGTCTCTATCCACAGTCGCTTTTCCATTCCACCACTCACAGTGGTCTTGGTGCAAAACTTTGCTCCTGTATTCCCTGTCTTGCCACATTCTCTTCTTCCATGTCCACTGTCTACACTAATTCACATTCTCCTACTGCTCACGGTCACAACTCTGTGTTGAGCTTATCCATGCCAGATTTAAGACTACTCAGGTAGCACACCAAGACCAATGGATGTTAGTAAAAGAGGGTGTTTTAATAGTTGAGCACTGCCTTTGTCACTCGCTCCAGCCACACAAAAGGGCTGCGCAGTGTGGTTGACTCTGTAGAAAAAGTGCAATCATTTCTAAATACTATGTCTGAAATGTCTGCAATGTGCGCTTTAATCACAATATCTGAATTGTTTGATTTATAATTTTAAACTGTGGAGCAGAAGGGGGTCAAGGACAAATGTGCTTTTGTCTCAAGAATTATGGAGGACACTCTTTGTGTATGATCATAGTTTCAATGTTGAATCTTCATCAGATGTGCTGTACATTTTGTCAACCCTGAACACTATTTGGCAACTTTTAGGGTCATGTCTAACTGCCCAGTGTCAGGGTGAAAGCCTCAGGACAATGTAACACAAAAAACACTTTGCACAGTTTTATCATTGTACCTTATTTACAAGTAGCACAGTTGGGTTTTTTGAGTTATCTTCCATTTTCACCCTCATAATGAAATAACCACCTACAATACTGACCAGCCTGGATTACAGCCCTATAATCCAAGTCTTGTGTCACTGGACATGTCTGATTTTTGTTCTTTTCATTTGATTTTATTTTGGGATCTCTAGAAGAATATGGCTCAGTCGCGGGGGCAGCAGCTTAAGCAGAGAGGCCCAGACTTCCCTCTCCCCGGCCACTTATTCTAGCTCTTCCGGAGAAACCCCATGGCATTCCCAGGCCAGCCGGGAGACATAGTCCCTCCAGCGTGTCCTGGGTCTTCCCCGGGGCCTTCTCCCGGTTGGATGTGCCCGGAACACCTCACCAGGGAGGCGTCCAGGAGGCATCCTGATCAGATGCCCGAGCCACCTCATCTGACTCCTCTCGATGCGGATCTACTCTGAGCCCCTCCCGGATGACTGAGCTTCTCACCCTATCTTTAAGGGAAAGCCCAGACACCCTGCGGAGAAAACTCATTTCAGCCGCTTGTATTCGCAATCTCGTTCTTTGGGTCACTACCCACAGCTCATGACCATAGGTGAGGGTAGGAACGTAGATCGACTGGTAAATTGAGAGCTTTGCCTTATAGCTCAGCTCCTTTTTCACCATGACAGACCGATGCAGAGCCCGCAACACTGTGGATGCCGCACCGATCCGCCTGTTGATCTCACGCTCCATTCTTCCCTCACTCATGAACAAAACCCCGAGATACTTGAACTCCTCCACTTGGGGCAGGATCTCGCTCCTAACCCTGAGAGGGCACTCCACCCTTTTCTGGCTGAGGACCATGGTCTCGGATTTGGAGGTGCTGATTCCCATCCCAGCCGCTTCACACTCAGCAGCGAACCGATTCAGAGAGAGCTGAAGATCATGGCCTGATGAAGCAAACAGGACAACATCATCTGCAAAAAGCAGTGACCTAATCCTGAGTCCACCAAACCGGACCCCCTCAACACCCTGGCTGCGCCTAGGAATTCTGTCCATAAAAGTTATGAGCAGAATCGGTGACAAAGGGCAGCCCTGGCAGAGTCCAACTCTCACTGGAAATGGGTTTGTCTTACTGCCGGCAATGTGGACCAAGCTCTGACACCGGTTGTACGGGGACCGAACAGCCCTTATCAGAGGGCCCGGTACCCCATACTCCTGGAGCACCACTCATAGGATTCCCTGAGGGACACGGTCGAACGCCTTTTCCAAGTCCACAAAACACATGTAGACTGGTTGGGCAAACTCCTATGCACCCTCCTGGACCCTGCTAAGGGTGTAGAGCTGGTCCACTGTTCCGCGACCAGGACGAAAACCACACTGTTCCTCCTGAATCCGAGGTTGGACTATCCAACGGACCCTCCTCTCTAGAACCCCCGAACAGACTTTTCCAGGGAGACCGAGGAGTGTGATACCTCTGTAGCTGGAACACACCCTCTGGTCCCCCTTCTTAAAGAGGGGGACCACCACCCCGATATTCCAATCCAGAGGCACTTTTCCCTATGTCCATGCGATGTTGCAGAGACGTGTCAACCAAGACAGTCCTACAACATCCAGAGCCTTGAGGAACTCCGGGCGTATCTTATCCACCCCCGGGGCCCTGCCACCAAGGAGTTTTTTGACCACCTCGGTGACCTCAATCCCAGAGATGGGGGAGCCCACCTCTGAGTCCACAGGCTCTGCTTCCTCATTGGAAGGCATGTTAGTGGGACTGAGGAGGTCTTCGAAGTACTCCTCTCGCCGACCCACAACATCCTGAGTCGAGGTCAGCAGCGCACCATCCCCACCAAAAACAGTGTTGACACTGCACTGCTTCCCTCTCCTGATAAGCCCGATGGTGGACCAGAATCTCCTCGAAGCCGTCCGAAAGCTGCCACCAGAGTCCCACAGGACAAAAGGGTCCTGTAGGACTTCTTCTTCAGCTTGATGGTATCCCTCACCGCTGGTGTCCACCAACGGGTTCGGGGATTGCTGCCACGATAGGCACCAACCACCTTACGGCCACAGCTTCGGTCAGCCGCCTCAACAACAGAGGCACGGAACATGGCCCATTTGAACTCAATGTCCTCCACCTCCCTCGGGACATGGTCAAAGTTCTGCCGGAGGTGGGAGTTGAAGCTGCTTCTGACAAGGGACTCTGCCAGACATTCCCAGCAGACCCTCACAACACGTTTGGGCCTACCAGGCCTGACCGGCATCCTCCCCCACCATCGAAGCCTACTCACCACCAGGTTGTGATCAGTTGACAGCTCCGCCCCTCTCTTCACCTGAGTGTCCAAGACATGTGCCGTAGGTTTGACGACATGACCACAAAGTCGATCATTGAACTGAGGCCTAGGGTGTCCTGGTGCCAAGTGCACATATGAACACCCCTATGCTTGAATATGGTGTTCGTTATGGACAATCTGTGACGAGCACAGAAGTCCAATTCCTCCCAATCATGCCCTTCCAGGTCTCACTGTCATTGCCCATATGAGCATTGAAGTCTCCCAGCAGTACGAGCGAGTCCCCAGAAGGTATGCCCTCTAGCACCCCCTCCAGGGACTCCAAAAAGGGTGGGTACTCCAAACTGCTGTTTGGCGCATATGTACAAACAACAGTTAGGATACATCCCCCCACTCGAAGGCTGAGGGAGGTTACCCTTTCATCCACCGGGGTAAACCCCAATGAACAGTCTCCAAGTCGGGGGGCCCACACCCGCTCAGCACCTCTCACCGGTGGCAACTCCAGAGTGGTAGAGAGTCCAGCCCCTCTCAAGGAAATTGGTTCCAGAGTTGAAGCTGTGCATCGAGGTGAGCCCGACTATATCTAGCCGGAACCTCTCGACCTCGCGCACTAGCTCAGGCTCCTTCCCCTTCAGAGAGGTGACATTCCACGTCCCAAGAGCCAGCTTCTGTAGTCAAGGATCGGACCGCCAAGGTCCCCGCCTTCGGTCACCAACCAACTCACACTTCACCCGACCCCCTTGGCCCCTCCCATAGCTGTTGAGCCCCATGGGAAGGGGGACCCCACGTTGCCTCTTCGGGCTGTGCCTTTCCGAGCCCCATGGGTGTAGGCCCGGCCACCAGGCGCTCGCCATCGAGCCCCACTTCCAGCCTTGCTCCAGAGGGGGGCCCTGGTGACTTGCATCTGCGCGAGGGAAAATGCCATCCAAATTTTTTATTCTTCATAGGAGGTTTTGCTTTCAGCTGATGTTTTTCCATTTGTTTTACAGTGCCCGTGGATCAATTCAATAGGATGTTGCAGTATTCAAAAAACTGAAATAGAATATAACAGGAGAAAAATACTCCAAAGCTGAAATGAAGCCATTAATTTGTAACATGTGGCTGGGAATCCATGTTCAACTTTTGACCCTCCACCTTGCAAAAGATATTGTATTTATTTATTTTATTTATAATACACGCGAGTGTCAGAGGGTTAAAAAATACACTTGGCACATGATAAATTTTAACTCCAGTCACAATCTCAAGTCGCTAGAATGAAAAATATGCTGTGCTTGTTTAAGATTTTCAAACATCAGCACAGTTCAACAAAGACATCAGTCAATAAGCTTTGAGAAGCCTAATCATTCATGAGAGAAATGTGCTTAGTCTCCGAACTGCTGAGAAGCTCCAATATTCTGTCTGAAAGGATTGCATGTGAATCACAAGGTCAGTGCCTTTAGTTTCTAAACACTCAATTGTTAAGACATATTAAACCAAAGGAGCGCTTTTAGCTCATCAGTGAAGAACATTTTCTTTGTAAGTGCACACCACAATGAAGTCTCATGTCAGTTTGTACCTGTCAGATACGCTTATATATGATGCTCTTTTCATAAGGTATATAGTTAGGAGTGCTACATTTCATAGAACTCGCTGCATTTTGCGGAAATGACTAAATGACTAAAGATTTGACAGCCTAGTTACAGGGCCCTTAAACTGTGGAATGGTCTGCCTGCTACTATAAGAGAGGCCTCTTCGGTCTCAGCTTTTAAATCCCGGCTGAAGACTCACTACTTCAGTATAGCATATCCTGACTAGAGCTGCTGATTAACTGTACAGACTGCATCTCTGTTGTTAGTCATTAGCACTAAAACATAAGGAACATGATAGTTATAATTTGTTACTAACCCTCACCTATTCTGTTTCTCTTCTCGGTACTCAAATGTGGCACTCGGTGCCACGCCCACCTGCCAAGTTGTTTTGCCTGCCTAAGGTAAAGTCATCCCTGATGGAGGATCGCAGGAATCGTGGGGTAGAGGGGTACTTTCATCGGATTGGCTGGCCCAGCGCTGTCTCAGCTGTGGAATGGCCAAATTGGGGAGGCAGCTTGATGGCTAAAGTCTCCAGGACTCTAAATAAATCCAAATCATATTATGTGATATCATCTACTGTTAAATTCTGCTCTGTGCTTGTAAAATGTTTATTTTTTTACTGTATTGAGGATTTGTTCTGTTCTGTGTATTGTATTGACCCCGTCCTTTTTGACACCCACTGCATGCCCAGCCTACCTGGAAAGGGGTCTCTCTTTGAACTGCCTTTCCCAAAATTTCTTCCATTTTTTCCCTACAAGGGTTTTTTTGGGGAGTTTTTCTTTGTCTTTCTAGAGAGTCTAGGCTGGGAGGCTGTCAAGAAGCAGGGCCTGTTAAAGCCCATTGCGGCACTTCTTGTGTGATTTTGGGCTATACAAAAATAAAGTGTATTGTATTGTATTGTATTTGCAAACATTGGCCACATTACATGAGCAAGTTAAAAATGTCGTCATGGCCTGGAGCTCTTGGCTTACTGTTTTGAAGTTGAAGCATTTTTAATTTTTGTTGATCTACTTCATCAAACAGAGATTTATTACACTTTTGTTTGTTAAATATCTTTGTAGCATATTCATAAACAATGATAACAGAATGTGATCTGTTAGTAAAGTACAGTACATAAAATACCATGCCTGTGTGCTAATAGCATTTTTCAATCATGTCATGAAGTCAAAAAAAAGCCCAGATAGACTTATGATGGCTCCATCGCTTTTTTAGACAGCACGGTCCAATTCAATTGATGTAAAAATGGCATGTCATTTTTGTTGGTTGTGGAGGGTCCGTGGCTAATTGTAGTTCTGTTTCTTGAGCATAGAGATAATACAAGATGAGATAATGTCACTCAAAGTAAAATAGAAAGTGTAAACTAATCAGTAATTCAGATCACATGTTTCTCTAATTTAATCATGATGATTTTGAAAATCCACCAGTGCTTTTTAAAATGTGAGATTCTGAAATTTCAAAAATCTGTACTATACCTGATAAAAAGATAAAATATATGTTGTAGTCTTAACCTGCACTTGTTTGCTGCAACAAACCATGATGGACAGCAGGTCATGGTGGCACTTTGGTGATAATGTAGAGTGTCAAAGAATGCTGAATCATTTTGATCTGCAGATAATGTAGCAGTAAATGCATGTTATTCACTGAGTGCTTAACGGCTTGTAGAGCCACACTTAGGGAGTTCCTTTCCTCTTCCACTTCTTTACTTCCTTGTTTGCATTTTTTACCTTTATGCTTCCAAAGATCGTTTGACTTAAGTTTCTTTAGGGGAGTGAGCTGGTGCTGCAGATGTTCGTGCCCACCATGCCATGCTGCTGACAACTCTGCTGGTGTTTCAGTAATATATACTGGGGATCTGTTTTGCTGTCAGGAGTGACTACTGAATTCATAAAAGTGGAAAATCCACAAAATCATATTACCTCTTTCAAGGCAAATTTAATCAGTAATTGGGGCCACACAGAATGATTTTCTTTTTCTTGATGATTTTGGATTGGAGAACTATTTCAAACAATCTTCTATATAGCAGCGTATGACTGTCTGTCTGCATGTCCTCTTGTCACCTGATTCACTGTTCATTCCAGGTTCAGTTGCCCTTCATGGAAGAAAGTCACACTCCAACATGGTGGACATAGAGGACTGTTTTTCCGTGGCACTTGTTGTCTTGAAGTTTTTTATTTGTCATCTTTGCCATTGCTAATCTTTGTGTGTAAACACAAGGTCATTTTAGTGTGTGTGCAGAAAACAGAGATGATTTTCATTTAAAAACGTCATAGTAGCGTGGACATAGCCTAACCCATACACACAAAGGTTTTCTATTTGTCTGTAAACTCGGATGATGACAAATCCAAGGTGCTAGTTTTTAAATGATGTCAAATGCATGACTTCCAAGGCTGCTCTCTTTAGTAACCAAAGTTGTGTTGTAGCACCAGTGTTTCAAAATGGTGGCACCCTGGAAAACTGTAAGATAGAAAAGGGAAAAACACAAAATATTTTTCAGTAACTTAAAACAGATGCATAGCAGAAAATGAATGTAAGAATCAAATGAATTCAAGAATCTAGTTTAGCAACAAAAGGTAGTTAACAGCTGGAAAAAGAACTAAAAAAAATTGTAAAAACACCAAACATTCAGTAATTATAACACCGTGAAAGGTAACAAAAAAATGGATTGTGAATGAATGGCCTTTGCAGTCCCATTTGCTGTATTACATTATAGTGCTATTTGTGCCATGTGAAACTGATTGACTCATAAGTATATCAGGAATGGGTAGTGCTGGTGCCTCATAGTGCCAGTGTCCCCGGTTTGTCTCTGGTGGTTATCCTCTTACACCCCCAAACATGTGCATGTTACAGTGGACATCAAACGTCTACACACCCCTGACAAAATGGCATGTTTTGTGTGATAAAAAAATGAAACCAAGATAAATCCTGTCAGAACTTATTCCAACTTTATTCCAAAATTGCAATCTATACAGAGAAGGTGAATACAAATCAGAAAGTGTTTAGTGAAAAAAAGAAGGAGAAACTATCCTACAAAAAGCTGGTGTCATTATTGTGCACACCCTTAAATAATCAAGGATGTGGCTGCATTCAGATTCAACCAATCCCAATAAGTCTGATCTGAAAGAGTAGTTAGTATACACCTGACATCAATGAAAGTGGCTCTGGTTGAGCTCAGATAAAGTTTGGCTGTTCCTGTAGGATTATTCTGATATCCTCTTGGTTGCAACATACTCCAAAAGCTATGGACTGCAAAGAGTTTCTAAAACATGAACGGGATATCATCATTAAAAGGTATCAATCAGGACAGGGGTACCAAAACGTATCGAAAGCATTAAACCTCCTATGGAGCACAATAAAAACCGTCATCAATAAGTGGAGAAAATATGACTCAACAGTAAGTACCAAGATCAGGATACCCCTCATGATTCATGAGATGACAAGGAGAAAACTGGTTAGGGAGGCCACAAAGAGGCCTACTGCAACATTAAAAGAGCTGCAGGATTTCCTGGCAAGTACTGGTTGTTTCCTATACGTGACAACAATCAGTCGTATTCTTCATATGTCTGGCTTGAGGGATAGGGTAACAAGACAAAATCCTTTTCTCACAAAGAGAAACATCCAAGCCTAACTAAACTCTGCAAAAAGGTATACCCAGTCTCCCACAACCATGTGGAAAAAATGTATTATGGTCTAATGAGACCAAGGTTGAACTACTTGGCCATGATTACAAAAGGTATATTTGGCAACAAAATAGTGCAACACATCATCAAAAAAACACCATGCCACAGTGAAGAGTGGTAGAGGCAGCATCCTGCTGTGGGGCAGCTTTTCTTCAGCTGATACTGGGGCTTTAGTCAAGGTGGATGGAATCATGAATAGCCCCAAGTATCAGTCTATTTTGGCACGAAATGTTTATGCATCTGTTAGGAAGATGAAGAGGAACATCACCTTTCAGCATGACAATGACCCAACGCATATATCAAAACCAACAAAGCAATGGCTTCATTAAAGTAGGATCGATGTTCTGCAATGACCCAGCCTGAGCCCAGACCTGTGGGGTGACGTGAAGAGAGCTGTGCACAGGAGATACCCTCGGAATTTGACAGATCTGGAGGAGTGGGCAAAAATCGCAGATTCCAGATGTGCCAAACTGATATACTCTTACCCAAAAAGACTGAGTGCTGTAATAAAATCAAGAGGTGTTTCACCTAAGTATTAGTTTGGGGGGTGTCTGTGCACAGTAATGCAAGAAGGTTGTTGTAGTTTTTTTTTTTTTTCTCTTTTCACTAAACAGTTTCTGATTTCTTTTCACCTTCTTTGTATGGATTACAATTTTGCAATAAAGGTGGAATAAGTTCTGACAAGATTTCTCTTGATATCATATTTTTATCACTCAAAACCTGCCATTTTTATATCAACTGTTGGTTGATTCCATAATTGGCCTCATATGATTATGAATATTTGTGTAAGCGGGTCCTGCAATGGAATATCGCCCGGTCCAGGGCTGCTTCCTGCCTTCATCTGTTGCCCCTGAATGGGATTAAATGGGTTTCAAAATGTTATGCTATGAGGCTCATATCAGATCATAGTAAGAAACTTCATCTTGAAATGAATACAAAGAGGGTACAACTGGAGCTAAAACATTTTGAAGAACATCTTGCAGGCATGCCATTTAATGTGCCTGGAAAGATTTTCCTCTCAGACAAGCCAACAAGTGTGAGACAGCCAGAGTGCATGAGTGATTAGTAATTGTCACTCCTGCCATCTGTTTTTCATCTAAGGATTTTGTTAGATATGTTTGCATCACCACGACAAAGTGAAGTGCTTAAAATAAAATACAAGTGCAGTCTCTGTCAGTTTGGAGGCAAAACCTATGGATATATGCCGTTGAAGAAAACCTCCATCATTAAAATACCTAATTAATAAATATGTGCCATCAATTTTTCTGTCTGCTCATTTTGTTCCATATATGGAAGCCTGACTAGCAGCACCAATCGTGGCTGACAGGTGTACCACCAAACAGAAGCAGGGCCATCCAGGACCCATAAATAGTCATATTACAATTTTGGTACACTCTTATTAAAGTAGGACTCCTCAATCATGGTCCTCGAGGGCCGCAGTGGCTACAGTTTTTCATCCCACCCAGTTTCCTAATTAGAACTCATCCCTTGCTAATAGTGAAACTTGGTATTTAACTCTATGCCTTTTTGCTGTTTTCATTAATCAAATATAAATGTTAATTACACTGTAGATCAGAGGTCCTCATTTACAATCCTGGAGGTCCATAATGGCTACAGGTTTTCACTTCAACCAATTTCTTAATTAGGACCCATTTATTTAAAACTTAAGCAATGTGTTTTTTGAGCTTAATTTTAGTTCTGTTGCCTGTTACCATTCAGAACCCTTAACTGCCTATTTTAGATTTTAGCAGCTGCATTTATGTTTTAATTGTTGCCTGTTTTCTTAACCAGACATTAGTTAATAATGATATGCAGATAACCAATAAACCAGCAGCTCTCCAGCTAACGGGCTTCCTATTAAACCTGTGCATATGCACCATGAAGGATCTTTGTTAAAAATGTTTAGAAATAAATGAGAGGGGAATTGTAAGGAATGTTAAGTTTAAATCTGTTCTGATCCACAAAACACATGGATAATGATCTCCAGACAAGGAAACTCTGCGGTGTAATTCAAATTTCTCTTGGGTTAATGAAATCTCTAACAAGCCAAACAGTGAAATACCGGATTTAATTATCAGCAAGGACTGTCTTCTGATTAGGAAACATTTTTTTAACATGTCTCTTACTCCATGACTAAAAGCAGTGATGACAAAGAAAAAAATTTAATCCCTTATTTTTAATTAGAGGACAGGACTCTCAATCATGAATGAAGTGGACAGGCTTGTCTTCAATTGAAAAACGCAAAACCATGTGAACTACATTCATTTTCTGGAGTTGCTTATTTAACAGTATTTTAGCAAGAAAATAAATGTGTTTTTTTGTTATGACCAAACAGCTGAATGACTTGACATGCAAATTATGTGACACAAGAAATTTTTTTTTATATGTTTTTATATTGTTCTTGATCACCATTTAGTCCTATTATATCAGAAACATTGTGTCCCTTCTTCACAAACTCATTACATTAAAAAAAAACTTTCAGTCATAACTATAAACTACATGGGGTAAGTAACATATAAAAATATAATTTTTGGGTGAGGTATTCTTTTAATACAATATCAGTCTGTAAAATCAATAGAGCACACTATGGAGTTTCTGTAGAGTGTATGTGATCATTTGTGAGATATTATTGAGGCCAGCCTGTTGGGGCATCATCAATAACACACTTGATGAAGGAGGCGTAGAAGTGTTGGAGCGCTTGTGACCACCAGAGAGATCTATGGGTCTTCTGTATATCATCTGGGACCCAGTGTACCACCACAGTGAATAGATGGAGAATGGCAGAAGAGTTTTTGACGAAGCTGGATCAGGAGAACAATGGAGACTGAATCTTTTCTGAAACTTTTAAACAGACTGGGCTGAAAACCATTACATTCAGAAAGCAAAACACCAATGAAGAAAGTGTAAACCAAATAGAAAAGTCATAAAAACAACTTACTGCCTGAGATTTTTCTGTTTTTAGTTAATGAAGGTGATTCAAGGTTTTATCAGCAGTGTGTCACCATCTTTTCTATCAGTAGTATGATCATGCTGTCAAAATCGTTCCTTCCAGAAGTGGTGCATTAGCAACAATCAGTGTTACTAACCATAGAAAACCTCAAAAAGATGGCACCATGGAAAACAAAATGGTGGTGCACCAAAAAAAAGGAAAAAATCTTGCCAGAAAAATAGAACAAATAGGATCAGGACTTTTAACTTTACTAAACTAAAGTCAAGCCTACAGAGTTTGAAAAATCAAATTAAACGTACACGCAGAAATTCCAAACCCTTTAACAAACCAAAAAAACCTTTATTTATCCATAATATTGTGCAACGTTGACATTTATACCATTGCAACGGTGATGTAACACATCTCAACTTCTAGTAGTCACAAGGCTAGTACCGTATTTCCCCAAAGAAAGGCCCCGGCTTATACATTAATTTTACAAAATGCGTATTGGGTGTGTCTTGCTTAAATGGGGCGACCTATCTAAAAACATTCAATAAAAGTGTAATTCAGTGCACAAAAAGACGACATACTCAAATAATTCGTTGAATTTAAATGTACTGTTTACTTCAAAAAATCAGATAGTGACAATGTTCATAGATACAGTTAAAATAACTAAGTTCACAGTTTGAAAAGAATATGAATTCTGAATTGTCCAGTAGACAAAAAAATTATGTCAATTAATAATGACGCCATCATTGATTCAGTGATCACTTGGTGCTGCTGCATCTAGCCTCTTCTCTTCACATTCGTCTCTTTCAGGTTCATTGCTGCAATGTAAAAATTGAACTTTTTCAGGGCTTTGCTACATTACATCCTAGTATATAATACAAGCTACAGTAGGAAAAAAGCACACTTTAACAGAAATAAAAGGAACAAAAGTGTATTGTTGGCTGGGAAAAGACAAGTTTTTAATTTTCGTTTGAACGACTAGGGGTACTGCAGTACAGCAATGTCAATCATCTGTCTACATGTAAATTCTTCAGAATAAAATTCACTACACTGAAATTAGGCTTACCTTTCTTCAAATCCTTCAAAATCAGATCTGTAATCATTCTAGTCGCCGCCAAACACTCGATTGCGACCTGTGCTGCTTTGCTTTCGCTGATGTCGGACACACTTTCGTCACCGGTATCGCTCTCAGATATTGCAGACGTTGTTTGTGCTGCTGGTAGGCTTGTAGGTGGAGGAAGGATTCCGGCATTGCGAAAACCATTCTGTATGCTTTCTGGTTTCACATTGTCCCACGCCAAAATAACCCATTCACACGCTTGACTGTATGTCACATGTCGCTGCCGGCCAGACGGAGTAATTGTATGCACACCATCCGTCATCCATTTTTCCCACTCGATCCTCACAAGGCATTTAAATGCATGATTTTCAGCAATATCAAATGGCTGCAGTTTGCATGTAAGTCCATCAGCTATTACAGCGATGTGACCACCAACCTTGTTCACTGCCTTCTGAACACTGTCCATCAGAAGAGCAGACACAGAGCTGAAAATTAGCAAGGATTTCTTTGTGTTAAAAAATCCACCTCTAGGCTGCCTTCTGTAGCATTTGTCCACCCATTCCACCATAACGTCTTCATTCATCCAGCCCTTCTTGTTCACTGAAACCTCAATACCCTTGGGCAGTTTTTCCTGTGGCATTGTCACCCTCTTAAAAATCATGAATGGCTTCAGCTTTTTGCCACTTGCCGTGCAAGCTAGAACAACCGAAAAACTTGTCCGCTCATGACCTGTGATAGTTATTGATATGGTTTTTTTACCAACCTTATCGACAGTGCGTGTTGATGGAATATCCATCTGCATCGGGACCTCGTCCATGTTGATGACGTCATCTGGTGTTAGTTTCAGTGTCTCGATTTCCTTGCCGACAAAATCTCTAAAACTGTTAAGTTTCTTCTCCCAGTCATCTGACAGTCTCTGTCCGACAGTCATTCTGGCTCGGATAGATAGACCATTTCGTTTCATGAAGCGAGAAACCCAATTATGACCCCCTTTGAAGTCTTCAATTGCCATTTCAATCGCCATTCCTTGTGCCTTCAATTTGATGGCTATTGTCTAAACCATCCGATTGTTCTCAAACTGCATGAGAATCCAATCTTTAAGTCGCTTCTCCAAGTTTGGCCATTTTGCTTCCCTGGTACACCTTCCACACCTACGCGGTGGAAGCACGCGCGCAAAGCTTCCTCATCTTTCCGCCAGTTTTTCACATGTTCTTCATTTACTTCAAAGTGGCATCCAGCTGCACGATTGCCGTTTTCTTTCACAAAAGCAACGACCTGGAGCTTAAATTCTGCAGCATACAACTTGCGTTGTGGCATGATATCAGTAAGTGCAAAATGTTATCAATTTAATTGTTCATGCTCAACAATAATGTTACTATATATTGTAAATGCCTACAGGGGCGTGCCAAATTAGATGCTTTTACTTCAGATTGATAATTTCAGTAACACAGCGGCTAATAACATGGGGCGGCTTATCGTAGAGTTTTAAAATATAAATGAGCATTTTCTGTGGCTTACAGAATGGGGCGGCCTCCAGTGTGGGGCGGCTTTTCGTTGGGGATTTACGGTAACACTGCACAAACACTAATCAAAATGGTGGCATGCCAAAGTGTGAAATGCTTTTAGAACCATTAGAGTGATCTTCAGGCAACAAGGATACTAACATAAATGAGTTCCAAATGTTTCTTCACAATTCCTTACATAGACTGAATTTCTATGCACACGCAGGGGGTAGAGTGTGTCCAGTTTGGTGTCCTCAGGATTGCATGGCTGCTTTTTGCAGATGATGTGGTCCTGTTGGCTTTATCAGGCCGTGACCTCAGATATACACTGATTCAGTTTTCAGCCGAGTGTGATGCGGTCGGGATGAGGATCAGCATCTCTATGTCCGAGGTCATGGTACACAGCTGGAAAAAGGTGAAGTTCCCTCTCCAGGTTGAGGATAAGGTGCTGCCTCAAGCAGAGGAGTTTAAGTATGTCAGGGTCTTGTTCACGGGTATTGTACCCGTCGGTCATGGTGAAGACAGAGATGAGCTGAAAGGAACAGCTTTCCATTTACTGGCTGATCTATGTTTCTGCACTCATTTATGGTCACCATCTGTTTGTGGTGACTGACAGAACTAGATTGTGGATATACAGTAAGCAGCAGAAATGAGTTTACTCCACAGGGTGTCTATGCTCAGCTGTAGAAAATAGGGTGAGGAGTACGAACATTCAGGAGGAACTCAAAGTAGAGCTGCGTCAAAAGTAGCCAGTTGAGGTGGTTCTGATTAGGTTGCATCCAGGATGCCTCCATGGTGAGATGTTTCGGGCATTTCCAACTGAGGAGAGACGTCAGGGCAGACCCCAGGATATGTTGGATAGATCATATCTCTTGACTGGCTTCAGAATGCCTTTGTATCACCCTGGAGGAGTTGGAGGACGTGGTGGGGGAAAACTACATCTGAGCATCTTTGCTAACATTATTGCCCCCGTAACCTGGATCTGGATAAGTGGTAGAAAGTGGATGGATGGATAGATAGATTTAAACACATTCCAAAAGTGGAAGGAAACTGTAAAGAAAAAAATTAAGCTCAGTCAGAGAAAAATCAAAAAAGTGTCCCAACTCATGACAAATAATAATGTGAAAAAAATGTCAACTGTAAGTAAACAAAACCAAAATCAAAAAATAGGACCAGGAATGTAGTCAGTATGGTTCAAAACCTTAGGAAATCAAGAAAAAGTTGGAAAATTGCAAACCTAAGCATGAAACATTGCCTGGGTGCCCCTGGAAATACTGACATGTAAAACCTTCTTTTAGGCTTGGCTTGCAGGGTTTGGAGTTAGCGAGTGACTATTTTAGGAAGTTATCAATTGGCCAAAGTAAGAAAGATCAGTGTGTAAAGAAGGAAATTATGAGTGGAAGCAGGATAGTTAGCAGTTGTGAAGGACTGTGGGAAAGTGGAATAGCCATCTCACGAGACAGTGAACAGTACAGGCACGTGGGTAGTTTCAGTGTTATACTTAACAATCCTTTATAATAAAACTCTTCTCTTTTATTTTGGCCTCTTTTGTTTCATTCAGGGGTTCAGAGATAGCCATAGACTGCCCACTTCAGTCCACAGTGTAAAAATATACTCCATCTGAAACTCCATTTGTCCATTTTTTAGTACTAATGTTAGGGTCTTAGTGGACCTGACTTTTATTGTACCACCCATAGCCTCAAGTAGCAAACAAACCACACTAAAGTGTACTGCTCATCCAATTGACCGTCTTCTACTCAGCCTGCTGTATTAATGCTGACCTTGCTGTCCTGCCGGTCAGGTCTTTGTGCTTAGGAGTCAATTGATTCTTTCTTTTCATTGATTTTATTATAGTTTGATACCAAGAAATTTACTGTCTCCTCCTAGATCCTGTGCATTTCTTTGTTATTTTGTCTTGTGGTTGAATTATCTCACTGCTCTTTCTTTTAAATTTTTGAGCTTTGGGGGAAAGAGATGAGACAGTTAGTGACAGCACCCCCTCTTGCCTCAGGGTAGTACTGTATACTTGATCAGAGCTGGCAAGGTGGTCCTCAGACATGCAATACATATGTGAGAATGGATATGTATGTGTACGTATGTGTACATATGTATATATTTAATATTTAGGTGGAGTATTCCTTTAACTATAGTCATCCATTATTCTTTAAGTTCTCTCTTTTTTATTTTACAGTTCAGATGACTGTTAAATATGAGTAGCAATCTTGTATATCACCACATGACCCATTCATCACGTGCCTAGCAGCCGTGCAGCTGCTCAGGAACCCCAAAATGGTGGCACGAGAAAGAAGGAAAGTGCGCATGTATAGAGTGGAAAATGAAATTCATTACTTGGTTGGTCTACTTCTCTTGCATTTTAAGAGTAACACACACACTGTTTGCACAGTTACATGTAAGTGACACCTAACTACTGGTCACTCTTCAGTACAACACATAGAGAGTCACTGTCTTTGGCATTAATGATTGTGTCGGTGTCCCCAGTAGAACTTGAACAAATGGCAATTTTCCTTGCATCAGGTTTCTTAAAAAGTCAAGTCAGGTTGGTGAGCATGCACTGGTACAGTGTGTTGTCACACCCACCACACGATGAAACAGCTCGGGATCCCGATTGGCAACCCCCCAGGCAGAGACGTGGTCCAGAAATGACCCTCTATCTGCTGCAGCCAGGTGTTATGTGGGCGACCCCTTGGCCTGGTCCAGCCACTTGGATCCCCAACAATGAGGATCTTACGAGCTGGATCACCCTCGGGGAAACGCGCCACATGGCCGTAGTGCCGTAACTGATGCTCCCTCACAATGCACGTAATGTGCCTCATTCGGGACCCCATGAGCAACCGCTCATTCGACACAAAGTCAAACCAACGGTACTCAAGGATTCTCCAGAGAGACGCAGTACCAAAGGAGTCCAGTCTTTGTCTCAGGTCACTAGATAGCATCCATGTCTTGCAACCATATAGCAAAACAGGAAGCACCAGGACTCTAAAGACTTGGACATTCGTCCTTTTGCAGAGATATCAGGAGCACCACACACCCCTTACCAGCGACCTCATGACCCCCCATGGTCTTCCAATCCGTCTACTGACTTTATAGGAAGAGTCACCAGAGACATGAATGTCACTACCAAGGCAAGTAAACCTCTCGACAAGGTCGACACTCTCTCCGCAGACAGACACACTTCTGATGGCTGTGCCTAAAAGGTCATTAAAGGCCTGGAGCTTGGTTTTTATCCAGGACACTCGCAAGCTGAGACACTCAGACTCCTCACTCAGTCTTTTGAGCACCCCAATCAGAGCCTCCATTATTCTGCAAAGATTACAGCATTGTCAGCAAAGTCAAGATCCGTGAATCTTTCTTCACCAACAGATGCCCCACAGCCGCTGGACCCCACGATCATGCTCAACACCCAGTCCATACAAGCATTGAATAGAGTAGGAGCAGAACACACCCCTGAAGAACCCCACAATCAACTGGGAAAAACACAGAGGTTCTGCCTCCACTCTGCACAACACTCACAGTACCAGTGTACAGGCCAGCCATGATATCCAGCAACCTTGATGGGATCCCGCGAACCCTCAGGATGTCCCACAGGGCAGCTCGATCAACTGTGTCAAACGCTTTACAAAAATCGACACTCTAATATTTCTCTAGATATAAAGACAAAGTATACAAATTTTAAAGAAAATTATAGAAATGTGACATTTATTAAAGTATTATAATACCAATAGAAGCAAATATAATAGAAAATTTAATTAATACAAAATTCTTAGAAAAAGCTTATTGAAAATCAAAAATATTGAGTGTGGATTTTGTCCTGGGCAGCTTTTTAAATCAACAGTCAGCATGAGGCGCATATTTACGTTCTGTGAAGTCCAAAACAAAATGGTTACTCTCTCTCTTTCTGATGTGTTGTAGTCTCTTATATCTTTTCCTATGTTCCCCTTCCTTAGCCCTTCAGATGGACCTTTATTTATACTGAAGTCCTACGTGTGGTTCTGAGACGTGACATTGCACATACAATGCCCTTCTTAATATTTGGGACTGAGACACATTTTTCCTTGATTTACCCCCTCCACAATTTAAAATTACAAACAAAACAATTCAGATGTGATTAAAGTGCACACAGGAGACTTTCATGTAAGGGGATTTGAAGATGTTTCGGTCACACAACGTTTTCTATATAGTCCCCCTATTTTAGGGCACCAGGATGTTAGTGACACAGCAATGGCAGGTCTATTAAAGCTGTCATATTTAGGAATTTGTCACATATCCCTTGTATGCAGTGACTGCTTGAATTCTGCGATTCATAGACATTGCCAGGTGCTGAGAGTCTTCTCTGGTGATGCTCTGCCAAGCATCTCATGCAGCCATCTTCAGCTCCTGCTTGTTTCGGGGGCTTGTCCCCTTATATTTTCTCGTCAGCATATGAAAGGCCTGCTCAGTTGGATTTAAATTGGGTGAATGGCTTAGCTATTCAAGAATTTTCCCTTTTTTAGCTTTGAAAAACTCCTGTGTTGTCTCAGCAGTCTGTTTGGGTCATTACCTTGTTGTAGAAAAAGCACTGTCCAGTGAATTTGAAGACATTTACTGGAACTTAAGTAGATCAGATGTTTCTATCCACCTGAAAATTCATTGTGCCACTGCCATCAGCAGTTCCATTGTCAATGAAGAGAAGTGTGCCAGAACCTGTTGCAACCATATATGGCTAAGCCATAGCATCCCATAACCCCCTACCCCACCAGCCTTTTCCAGATCAGGTGGTCTGCTTTGGATCTTAGGCAGTTCCTTTTTGTTTCCACACGTTGCTGTTGCCATCACTATGATTCAGGTTCATCTTTGTTTCATCTGTCTACAAGACCTTTTTCCAGAATTCTACAGGCTCTCTGAAGTCCTTTTTCAAAAAGTATATTCTGACCATCCTGTTTTTGTGGCCAACTAGTAGTCTGCATCCTGCTGTGTGGCCTCTGTATTTCTTTTCATAAAGTCTTCTGCAAGTAGTCATCTCTGACACACACACACACAAACCTCTGCCTCCTGAAGATTCTTTCTGATCTGTTAGACAGGCATTTGGGGCTTTTTCTTGACCATAGTGAGAATTTACCTGTCATCAGCAGTGGAGGTCATCCTTGGCCTACCAGTCCTTTTGCAATTACTGAGCTCACCAGTGTGTTCTTTCTTCTTAATGATATTCCAGAGAGTTGATTTTGGCCATCCTAAGGTTTTACAGTGTATGTAATTTATTATTTTTTCATGGTTTTCAGCCTCATTATGGCTTCTTTGACTTTCATTGGCACAGCTCATGTTGAACAATGGCAAGAGATCCCAAAGGGCAGATACAAGCCACAGTATCTTATGAAGCCATGAAATACATCTTGAAACATCATAAACACTTGTGATTCCAGTTGTCTCAAACATGTTGCTGTTGAAATGAAACGTGATGTAATTTCTACATGTTGTGACCAAAATGAATGGAAATCCCCTTAATGAAAATCTGCAGTTTGCAATTTAATCATGTCTGAATTTTCTGATATGTAATTATAAACTCTGGAGAAGACGGTGAAATCAAAGAAAAATGTATCTTTGGCTCAAACACTGTAGTGGGCACTGTATGTGACTGGCTTGCTACCCTGGTGAATGATGACTCAGCTCAAAAGCTTTCATCCTGTGCGTATCTGTACTGTTTCTGTTCTTTTTCACCACTAAGATAGAAGCTGACTGGCTATTTTAGACACTGCTTACAATGTAAATTGCCTCTGTACATTAGGATGTTAAATTGTCTTTAAGGTCCTATCAATTCCTTTGTGAACTGGTTCCCTTATAATTTATCCTGGTTCATTTGAGCAAAATTAAAACTTGATATAAGCAGTCCGTGGTTTTAAAAAAATATTCTCTATGACAATATGTTAGCACATTTTTCAGAGCTGTAGCCTATATAGGCTGTTTTTGTCCTCAAATTCCATCACTTTAAATGAAGTGGTTTTTATACAAGGTTAGTGTGATGAGTAAGAGGAATCTATTTGAATATGAAAAGCAACAGACATTCATCTAGACCAGGGGTCTTACATTGTTAAGTACTGAACTTCTTATTAGGCAAAACAAATGGTGTGTTTTCTTTACCCTCACCCGCATATTGTATTTGAGTGTTTTAGTAGAGTGTTATGAATAATTTTTGCTCACGTGTTTGTCCTTTGATTTTTCTTATCTATCCCTATTTTTTTCTATTGATTGTTTTTTTACATGAACAGTAGACTTGATATAGAATAAAAATTGCCATACTTTAAATTTACAAAAATGAATAGATTTTAGATCAAAAAAAGGAGGAAAAATAACTCAAAAGGTACGTACGTACAACTTCAGTAGGTTTTTTGTGACAATGGTTGGGAAACATATTTAATCTCATGTTTTCATATAGAATAGAGTTCACAAAATTCCTGATGCACTGGGCTTGAAGGGGAACAAATTTGAACAACAGCAAATAATATAAAAACATCATTGGAACAAAAAAAATGTAAAGTTCTCATCTCATTTCTACAGAAGCGTATTAGGACCACGATGGAAAAAAAATACGGACACAGTGAAAAAAAAAAAATCTAAATGTTGAGATTAAAGTCGACATGTTGACTTTATTCTCGACATTTACGTTGAGATTAAAGTCGACATGTTGACTTTATTCTCGACATTTCCACTTTATTCTGAGAAATGTGCTCAGGTTTTCTTTTCCTAGTTAGGATTCTAGGAGCTGCATTCTGCACTAGTTGCAGTCGATTTATGTCTTTTTTTGGGTAGTCCTAAAAGGAGTGTATTACAGTAATCTAGTCGACTGAAAACAAAAGCGTGAACTAATTTCTCAGCACCTTTCAATAATATAAGAGGTCTAACTTTTGCTATATTTCTGAAGTGAAAAAATGCTGTCCTAGTGATCTGATTAATATGAGATTTAAAATTCAGGTCACAGTCAACAGTTACCCCTAAATTCTTTGCCTCCGAAAAAGGAATACT
This sequence comes from Polypterus bichir lapradei, assembly GCA_026402145.1. NCBI lineage: Eukaryota > Metazoa > Chordata > Cladistia > Polypteriformes > Polypteridae > Polypterus > Polypterus bichir. The sequence goes on from JANRMT010062799.1 coordinate 3,466,646, forward strand.
GGTTGTACCCCATCCCTCTCACAATTATATTGTTAACATTTTTGATGTTAATGTTGGAGAAATCTGCACATGGGGAGGAGAGGAGGAGAGAGAGGTTAGGAGTACACACTGATACAGTGCATTGCCGCACCCACCACACAACAAACCAACTCAGGATCCAAGTGCAGCCATGCAATGGGTGATACCTCAGAACCACAGCAGGCCGCCGCCACCACAAAGAAACCGGAAAAAGAAACAGAAGAGAGAGTAGGGGTCAGTATGGATTTTGGAGCCACTGTGAATAGTTATTATGATGAATTGAACATACAGAGTATCAGTATTAAGTTAAAGTGAAGTTATAAAAAGGCCATGTTAAAGTAATGTGTTTTCAGCAATGTTTTAAAGTGCTCTACTGTATTTGCCTGGCGAATTCCTATTGGCAGGCTATTCCAGATTTTAGGTGCATAACAGCAGAAGGCCGCCTCACCACTTCTTTTAAGTTTAGCTTTTGGAATTATAAGGAGACACTCATTTGAGGATCTAAGGTTACGATTTGGAATATAACATGTCAGGCATTCCGATATATAAGATGGAGCGAGATTATTTAAGGCTTTATAAACCATAAGCAGTATTTTAAAGTCAATCCTGAATGACACAGGTAACCAGTGTAGTGACTTCAAAACTGGAGTGATGTGCTCGGATTTTCTTTTCCTAGTTAGGATTCTAGCAGCTGCATTCTGCACTCGTTGCAATTGATTTATGTCTTTTTTGGGTAGTCCTGAGAGGAGTGCGTTACAGTAATCTACTCTACTGAAAACAAAAGCGTGAATTAATTTCTCAGCATCTTTCAATGATATGTCTAACCTTTGCTATGTTTCTGAAGTGAAAAAATGCTGTCCTAGTGGTCTGATGAATATGCGATTTAAAATTCAGATTACAGTCAACAGTTACCCCTACGTTTTTTACTTCCGTCTTAACCTTTAATCCTAATGCATCAAGTTTATTTCTGATAACCTCATTGAATCCATTATTGCCAATTACTAAAATTTCAGTTTTCTCTTTATTTAGTTTGAGAAAATTACTATTCATCCATTCAGAAATACCAGTAAGACATTGTGTTAGTGTATCGAGAGAGTCGGAGTCATCAGGTGCTATTGATAAGTACAGCTGCGTGTCATCAGCATAGCTGTGGTAGCTCACGTTGTAACCTGAGATAATCTGACCTAACGGAAGCATATAGATTGAGAAGAGCAGCGGACCCAGGACAGAGCCTTGTGGAACACCATATCGGATATCATGTGTCTTTGAGATGTGATTACCACAACTCACAAAGAATTTTCTCCCTGCCAGGTAGGATTTAAACCAATTTAAGACACTGCCAGAGAGGCCCACCCATTGACTAAGGCGATTTCTAAGAATGTTGTGATCAATGGTGTCAAATGCGGCACTCAGATCTAAGAGGATGAGAACAGATAAATGGCCTCTGTCTGCATTTACCCGCAAGTCATTTACTACTTTAACAAGGGCAGTTTCTGTGCTGTGATTTGTTCTGAAGCCTGACTGAAATTTATCAAGAATAGCATGTTTATTTAGGTGGTCATTTAACTGCATAATGACTGCCTTCTCTAGAATTTTACTTAAGAAGGGCAGGTTAGAGATGGGTCTAAAATTTTCAAAGGCAGAGGGGTCAAGATTATTTTTCTTGAGCAGGGGTTTAACTACAGCAGTCTTAAGACAGTCTGGAAAGACCCCCGTATCTAATGACAAATTAACTATGTCCAGAATATTGTCAATTAGCACACCTGATATTTCTTTGAAAAACCTCGTTGGTAATGGGTCAAGGACGCAGGTGGAGGGTTTTAGTTGAGAGATTATACTATGTAATTCAGGTAAATCTATCCTGGTGAAAGCATTTAATTTGTTTATAATGGAGTACCGGGGCTTTGGAGGTTCTGCAGTGTTGGGGAGATATACTATGTTATCTCTAATATCATTAATTTTTTGATTGAAAAATACAGCAATGTTCTCACAGGTTTCACTGGAAGTATTCTGGGAGCATTCCTTTGTGTTACCTGGGTTTAACAGACGATCAATTGTAGAAAATAAGACTCTGGGATTACTAGCATTGTTATTTATAATATTAGAGAAATAGCAGCACCTCTCAAGACGGACTGTGTTATTGTATTCTGTTATTTTAACCTTCAATATCTCATAATGGATAGTTAGTTTAGTTTTCCTCCATTTATGCTCAGCTCTACGACATGTTCTTAAATCAGACACTCTTTGGGTCTTCCATGGAATAACAATACTAGAAGATTTTTTAACTGTCTTTTCAGGTGCAACTATGTCAACAGCAGCTCTTACTTTAGAATTAAAGTTTTCCACTTTACTATTTACACTTTAGATAGATAGACTTACAGACACACAACCACATGCACTATGGTCTGAACACACACAGGAATGACTAAAAAGGAAGAAAATTTAAAAAGAATGAAAACAATTTTCTAGATAGGCCAGAACATCCAGTTGCCAGAATCCTCTTCCAACCTCCCAAGGGAAATTTCCAGATTTTTCCATGCCATCTGTAAGATGCAACTCCTGGGACTGCTCATCTGTCTTCTCCCAGTAGCCCCTACCTTGTACACCGGCCAGGGGTTATGCAAACTACATGCCCAAACCACTGCAGCTGACTTCTCTTGGTTCAGGGTGCACGCCTGAGTATCATGAGAGTTCTGATCTTTATGTCTTATGGATTGGTTAGATACATTACTTGTCCCGTCGTCACTATTTTGTTTATCTATTTATTCATAGATAGATTACAAAATCCAGCATTCCTTCCCAAAAATATCAGTATTTTTGCAGGCACACATATGGAAAGTTCTAAGTAGGATAATGCCTGTGTCCCTGGATACTTGACCAATCTGTTTTCAGCTCACAGTTACAGGCTGGTTGTATTAGCTCAGTAGTCTGAAGTCCTGTTGAAGAGTAAGCTTTTGTTAAATTTCCACTGGTATTTATTCACCTATGATACCCTCACAAATTACAGGCTTGTTCTGAAGACAAGTGAAATGTGTAAAATAAATAAGAGTGCCCCGCTGAGGAATTGTGTGTAATATGATAGCATAAGAACTACAGGGGAGAGCAGACCCATCTAAACACACACACAGGCCTGGTCTGCCAGCGGTGCTGCGGTTACCACAATGTTGGGGGAAGGTCAGTCAGGGGGATCCTGATGGGAGATGAAGGAATTTGTTTAGGATTTTTTTAAAAAAAGCATCGTCTTTACAAGCCACAGCACTTCTGCCCCCTAACCCATTTGATGTATGTAGGCAGTAAATTACACAGGCTGTGGAAGCGGGTTTTTCCATTTACCTCGTCCACGTTCCTGGTGTGACATAAAACGAGACATCATGATGAACTGTGCTTTTGGAGCCTCTCAGTTCCTACTCTGTTTTTGATTACATTCCTAAATCAGTGCCTAACTCATCCATTTTTCTATGATTCGTGTTTTTAATGATAAACGGAATGTGTAGTCTTATAACCTACAAGAAAAAATGACATTTTTGTGTTGTGATTTTAAAACTGTAATTTGTAAATGTCACTACAAATGGATATTTCAATTGCTTGAGAATATTTCATTTTATTCTAAGTAAAGGAGTCACTGGAGCGGTGTCTCCCATTTATTTAGCTAAAGCAAATAACTTTCAAATGTCTAAGTCGTGACTTCGGTGTCCATAAATCTAGCTGATTAAATATAACATTTTAAATGAGGTAAAGGGAATTTGTGCAAGAATGTCAAGTAGAATATCATTTACCTAATAGTATAAAATGTTGCATGTATCTGTAGCCTCCATTTTAATGCTCATTACTATTTAGCAAAGTTGCATGTGGCATACTTACCTGCTAGTGAATTTTCATAATATATATTAATAAAGGGCTTCCTTGCATGAGGTTGCACAATTTCTTGGATACTTAGTGCTTGTAGATGTATGCAGAGACAAATACAGGTAGATCGATTTACAGTTGTGTTGAAAAGTTCCCATCTTCCCCATATAACGGCCACATATGTCTAGCCAGTATTGGCCCTTCAATGATTTCTACAACGGCTCTTTTTCTGTGACGTTCAACATCTTCAACACCTTTATTACGGAAAAAATAAATACTTTTAGTTATAGCTTATTAAAACTTTGAAATAAACTTAGACAAATTCTGTCCCATGTTTCCAAACTGGGCCTAACTCCATACAGTAGGTGTTTCCCCACTTTATCCAGGTGGGATGTCCTTAAGATTACAACAGCAGCCTGCCCTTTCTCCCTGAGTGTCTTGTTTTTACAGTTGATAAAATTTCACCTCATTTCTCCTTTAACAAATAGAAAAGAAGATGTGAGTAGAGCATCAGTATCGGTTATCTTATGTGGTGGAATGATAGGCCGCTGGCCATCTGGACACCTCTGATAAAGTTGAATTGTTGTCAAGTTGTTTAAATTTTGGCACAGTACAATTTCTAGGACTGATCCAAAATGGAGTCCAAAAGCGAAACCATACTTCAGAAAATCAAACTGGGAAGACAAGGTGGGCCTGGCATCTCAGCTAATTAGATTATTCTTCTAGATTTGGAAGACATCTTTACCCCAGGTTACGTTGAACTGCAGGATATAGAACACTGTTGTCCAAGTGTTTTTACATTTTGACCACAGGAAGTCACATATTGTGCCAGAAATGGAGACAAAAGTGACAGGCCCCCAGTAGAAAGCCCAGTGCTTTGGCTGTGACACCATTCTGTCTGCATTGCATGAGACAGGGGCCAGTCCTTTATGTGGTCACTCTCCATTTGGATCTCGCGTTTCACTGTTCATGCTGCACTTCGCTTAAAACTCCCAACGTTTCTCCTTTCAGTGTATTTAAATAAAGCTGTGGCTGCTTCATTAAGTTGTTCTTTTGGTTTTGCAGGTTATTCATTTTTATTTCCTTTAGGTAATGTTTTCATCACTACTACACTGATGTCATTACTTCATTGTTTTGTTTGTGTGTTTTCCTCTGGTTGCCACCTTTTTTGTTTTTTTTCATTTACTGTCACTGCTTTGGAATCTTTTTGATCACTATAATCATACATAGTGGATTCTAAATGCATACATTAATTATGAAAGAATTTAAGAATGTTGGTTTGATTTTGATTCGTAAATAATTATGGCAAATGATTTAATGACCTCCTGAAAAAACAAATTTTCTTATTACTGTGTAAACTGTGTTTTTGCCACTCAAGAATGACCTCTTTTCCTTTGGATAAATGCAGTCAGTTTAACAGGGTACTTGCCAGTGTTCTGTTTGAGTGGGGGACAACCCCGCTCATACTGGCCAATTTAACGTCCACAGTTCATATCTGTCTGTCATCACGTTATTGTGTTCAGAGTTGCACAAATAAAACTTGAAGTAGTCATTTTACTCACACTTTAATACTGATTGAAACATGACTGAAGAATTTTAAAAAACAAAACAAAAAATTTAGATGTGTGCGTCAGTAGGCGTTGCACCCTAGGAACCATAGGACTCCTAGGAATCATAAAATAGGTCATTACAATAATAATTGATAAGAAGAATTCATAATTAATTGCAGAATTACAGTATTTGAGGGTTCCTCTACAGTGCCCCTTTCTCTTGGCATGATCTGGCTCAAAAACTAATTAGCACATCATCATCTTATAACAGGCTTAAGTTTCGAGTTTGGTGTTTTTCCATCCAGTCATTTTAGCTTTAAACCATCCTCAAGAAACTGTGACACAGACAGACACACACCCATTATTGAGATATCGATGTTTTTGGTATCAGGCAACCCTAAAACGCCGAGATCTGTCGAAAGCCGGAGATCAAAATTTTTAACGAATCTAAAGCTTTCACTCCTCCCCTATAAATGATAGATTAATGGTGGGGGAGGGAACAAAGGAAAAAGATGTCTGACTTCATTATTATCATCCTGCTTGTATTACAATCTTGCATGCTTGTATTACATTTCACTTCTTAAGGTTTTTATTACTGTGATATATAAGACTTGTGCTAGTGTGAAGTTTGTTTTCTCTGAAAATGAACTGGCTCTCTAAAGCTGCTTGATACAGTATTTATATTTCTGTTTGTTTGGTGTATGTATTCACTATTAAAGAGTGTGAAGTGCCATCTGTTGGAATATATTTTATAACGCATTTTTGTTTCCAACAGATGGCACATCACAGTCTTTAGTAGTGCTGTTAAGAATCTTTTTCCAAATGGCGCATTATTGATAACTTAACTATAACTTAATTGTCATGTTTCAGCCAGGGTTGCTTCTCTTGCTAGGCTTTTTCTGATTTTTGATTCTTACTGTTAACATTATTATTGCTTGAATTTATTATTTGGATTCTTTATTTCTTACTTTGTGTACAGTTAGGTCCATAAATATTTGGACAGAGACAACTTTTTTCTAATTTTGGTTCTGTACATTACCACAATGAATTTTAAATGAAACAACTCAGAAGCAGTTGAAGTGCAGACTTTCAGCTTTAATTCAGTGGGTTGAACAAAACGTTTGCAATAAAAATGTGAGGCAACTAAAGCATTTTTTTAACACAATCCCTTTATTTCAGGGGCTCAAAAGTAATTGGACAATTGACTCAAAGGCTATTTCATGGGCAGGTGTGGGCAAGTCCATCGTTATGTCATTATCAATTAAGCAGATAAAAGACCTGGAGTTGATTTGAGGTGTGGTGCGTGCATGTGGAAGATTTTGCTGTGAACAGACAACATGCGGTCAAAGGAGCTCTCCATGCAGGTGAAAGAAGCCATTCTTAAGCTGCGAAAACAGAAAAAACCCATCCGAGAAATTGGTACAATATTATGAGTCGCAAAATCTACAGTTTGGTTCATCCTGAGAAAGAAAGAAAGCACTGGTGAACTCAGCAACCCAAAAAGACCTGGACATCCACGGAAGACAAAAGTGGTGGATGATTGCAGAACCATTTTCATGGTGAAGAGAAACCCCTTCACAACAGCCAACCAAGTGAACAACACTCTCCAGGGGGTAGGCGTATCGATATCCAAGTCTACTATAAAGAGAAGACTGCATGAAAGTAAATACAGAGGGTGCACTGCAAGGTGCAAGCCACTCATAAGCCTCAAGAATAGAAAGGCTAGATTGGACTTTGCTAAAGAACATCTAAAAAAGTCAGCACAGTTCTGGAAAAACATTCATTACAGATGAAACCAAGATCAACCTCTACCAGAATGATGGCAAGAAAAAAGTATGGAGAAGGCGTGGAACAGCTCATTATCCAAAGCCACATCATCTGTAAAACACGGTGGAGGCAGTGTGATGGCTTGGGCATGCATGGCTGCCAGTGGCACTGGGACACTAGTGTTTATTGATGATGTGACACAGGAGAGAAGCAGCCGAATGAATTCTGAGGTGTTCAGAGACATACTGTCTGCTCAAATCCAGCTAAATGCAGTCAAATTGATTGGGCGGCGTTTCATGATACAGATGGACAATGACCCAAAACATACAGCCAAAGCAACTCAGCAGTTTATTAAAGCAAAGAAGTGGAAAATTCTTAAATGGCCAAATCAGTCACCTGTTCTTAACCCAACTGAGCATGCATTTCTCTTGTTGAAGACTAAACTTCAGACAGAAAGGCCCACAAACAAACAGCAACTGAAAGCCGTTGCAGTAAAGGCCTGGCAGAGCATTAAAAAGGAGGAAACCCAGCATCTAGTGATGTCCATGAGTTCAAGACTTCAGGCTGTCATTGCCAGCAAAGGGTTTTCAACCAAGTATTAGAAATGAACATTTTATTTCCAGTTATTTAATTTGTCCAATTACTTTTGAGCCCCTAAAATAAAGGGATTGTGTTAAAAAAATACTTTAGTTCCCTCACATTTTTATGCAATCTTTTTGTTAAACCCACTGAATTAAAGCTGAAAGTCTTCACTTCAACTGCATCTGAGTTGTTTAATTTAAAATTCATTGTGGTAATGTACAGAACCAAAATTAGAAAAAAGTTGTCTCTGTCCAAATATTTATTGACTTAACTGTATGTACTGTATCAATGCCTTGGTTACATTGCACGTGTTTTGTAGGTGGTCCCCCAAGAGGCTGCTAATCACCACCAGAATTTGCCCTTTCTCCTATAAATCTGGAGGGTCCTCCATTGTTCCTCACAGTTCATTTTGAAAGTGCGAGGGAGTGGAGTGTTTACTTGTGTTTTGCTGTGCTCTGTACTTTTTTTGTGATTACAGGATTTTTGAACCTGAGCTCTGTTTGTGACTTTATTTTGGATTCCGTTTTGGGACTGTGTTTGCCTCCTATTGCCTTGTTTTCTCAAGCCGTTCCTTGAGCTACAAAGCATTTTTGTTAAAAAATTTGAAGATTCTTTCAGGCCCTTTTTGCGTCTAGCTGGGGTTTTGATGGCAATTTTGGAAGTGTTAATGGGACTTACGTGCTTTTGGAACTCCTAGTTGATAATATTAACAAAGGAAAGTGTAAATAGAAAAAAAAATAGAGGAGACAAAAAAAGAATGATAGAGGGAGTACAAATCTCATTACAATCTATTAAACATTCTGTTGATCTGCCCTCATTAGAATAGCAAAATGAGAGCAAGAATGAATTGTATAAATAAATAACAAATTCCATTAACAGCTGCTAAAGAGGACATGCTGATCTCCCAAAAACCTGAGTGTGAAACCCCCACAGTCATTTCATCAAGTGCTTCCCCTTATGTGATCATCAGTGGGCTACACTAAAATCAGTACTCATTTTTTTATTTCCTATCATTTTATGTCTATTTTTAATTTGCATTATTAACACATAAAATTGACACTATGACCTATCTTTTGGAATGTAAAATGCATATTCCCAGGATGGAGCAATTGCAGCTTTAGGGCCTTGCGCAAAGTCTCAATGGAGTAGAGTCACTTCTGGTGTTTACAGAATTCAAACCAGCAACCTTCTGATTGCTGGCACAGATCCCTAGCCTCAGAGCCACCACTCTGCCCCAAATTCACATAGAGTGACCCCATTTATAGATATTAACTAGTAGGACAAATCATAGCTAACACTTCCAGCTTTGGGTTATTGGTGAAAAGCAGGAGTACCAGAGGAAACCCACCTTAGATATGAGAAAAACAGAAACTCCACAGGCAGTGACTAGTGATCTAAACCCTAGTTCAGGCAGCATTGCTACCCTCTGTGTCACCAGGCAGCCCTGTACACAGTCAGATTTTTCTGGCCTAATGATTGATTTGTATTTATTGTGTTGCCAATAACCAGTCTGTTTCTAAATTTTCCTCAGTTTGGTAATATCTATTTCATTTATGGATTCATGTTTTATACAATATTGCGCTTAATGTTTCTGGGTAATGCACTGAGTTAGTGGAGCTGTTAAAGAAGCAATTTAAAATAAAGATTGATTACTTAAATTTCCCTTTGGTAAAAAGATATTGCAAAGTGCTTATGCAAATGATATGTCTACATAGCACCCACCTGATTGTATATTTTTGCAAAACAATCAATCAAAAAATAAATGTATTTATGCTAAAGAGTCTGCACTGGTTTAGTCATTTTTAAACGTGAAAGTTGAAATGTTTAACTTGAAAGTCAAGAGAGTAATCTTCCAAATTGGATTGAGAAAAGCCTAAGGTATGGGTGGGCTAAACCCACTACTACCGTGAACAAAAAGCGGCTCCCTGTGTCCTCTTCGTGTGCCTCGTTCTAAACCTACTTGTGTTTCACATGAAATGACTAGCTGTGTTACTTGGCTTTAACTAGGAAAGAAGGCAGTGGGCCTCAATGATAATGCAGCCGATTAATTATTAGTAATCGAGGAGTTTTCTGTATTTTTTTTTTTGTGTCTCCCAGCGGCTAATATTATTAGTTCACTGGAGCTTCTTACACTTGACCATGTAACATATGCTTTGTCCAGGAGTAAAACATTCCAACCCTAGATCCGTTCCTGACATGGCTTTTGTTGATGGTCATTGCAAAATGCAATATTAGAGGAAAGTTCATTCTTATGAATTCAAACAGGTAATCATTAGAAATAATGGGAATTTGGGGTATTTCATTCTGTAGCATATCCTCTAAATTGGTAGCTTCAGTCAGATTTGAATGGATTGCCTGTTACTGTGCAAAGTTTTGGAGGGTTTAGATCAAAAGCAGTATACACTGAATTGTGTATTACTTTACCTTATCATGTTCAGAATTGATGTTTACAGGCTGCACGTTTACATGGGCCAGACAGTGAACTGAATTTTTAAGCATTGTACAGAAAAGAACAGTTGAAAAGAAGTAATATCATGAACTGTGTGCACTGTCCACTTCATCTGTTCTGTCTATTAAGATCCCTTTACTGAGCTTCACATGCATTCAAACTGATCAAGGCACTGCTTCTGTTCCTGGCTTGTGTTGTACCAACAATTCACTGTTTCTGCTTTGCAAACTGGAGCGTATCGGCACATTGCACTCTGACCCCAGCTCTCTCCAATATTATGTGTATTTACCATCAAGACCCTGACCTGTTTTTGGAAGTATATGTATATAAGGATACTCGACAATCCAATCCGGGTTGTACTTGTATATATTGTATACTGTATTGTGAGGAGTAAGAAGCAAGTACTGCGTATACCCAGGAGAGCCACTTGCTAATCACATCATCTTTTATCTTCACCTAACTTTCTTTCATGCGATTCACAGGTCACTTTCCACACACTTCACATGCTACAGCTTGTACAGTGGGGAGCTTCTGCTTGTGACATTCATTTGAATGAAAATGAATGTGCCAAAAAAAGGACCCGATGCCTAACAATTTCCCACTGACTACAACATTTTCTTTGAGAAATTAAAAAACGTATGTCGGTTAATTTTCATTTTTTAAGTAAACTTCATCAAATTTTGGTCTTATCAGTCAGAGTTTTTGAGATTCTGGTGTATTTCATTTCTCTACTTGATTTTTGGGGCTATCCTTAAATATTGATATATTGAAATGTCGTTTCTTAGCGGATACCTACTGACCTAGATGTACCATCCAACCAAATTTCAGCTATTTAACAGGAAATAGTGTTTTTGTTAGTGAGTGAGTGAATGAATGAATGAATGAATGAACTTTATATTTTAGGCTTTGACCACTTAAGAACACTCAGACCTTTGTCCTGAATCAACTCCACTGTTGTCTTGGCTGTATGCTTCAGGTCATGGCTGTGCTGGTAAGTGAATTGTAGCCCCAGTCTGTAGTGGTCCGCACTCTGGAGCAGGTTTTCTTCAAGGACTTCTCTGTATTTTGCTGATTTCATCCTTCCTTCAATTCTGAGCAGTCTTCCTATCCCTGCACACTCACGGAACGATGCTGCCACAAGAACTTTTCACTGTAGGCTTGGTATTAGCCAGTTAATCAGCAGTGTGTGGAGTTCTGCTGAGAGAGTTCATTTTTTGTGCTCCAGATTCATCAGACCAGTCAGTCTTTTATCTCATGCTCACAGAGTCATTTAAGTGCTGTTTGGCAAGAGTGTCTACCATCTAAGTACTCTACCATTAACACCAGATTAATGGAGTGCCGTTGAGATGTCCATACTTCTATCAGGTTCTCCCATCTCAGCAGAGGACATATGAAGGTCTGTTAGAGTGATTCTTGGTTAGGACTTCTCTGTATTTTGCTCATTTCATCCTTCCTTTTGAGTGGATTCTTGGTCACCCCCCATACCCAGAATATTTTGTTTGGCCAACTGTAGAAAGATCTCTGGTGGTTCCAGATTTCTTCCATTTTACAATTCTTGAGGCCACTGTGCTGCTGGGGACCCTCAAAGCTTTAGAAATGGTTTTATCCCCTTGCCCTGATCTACTGTATACCTCACCACAGTTTGATCAAGGAGGTCTACATGTGTGTCTTTCTAAAGAGTAACCAATCAATTTCATTTGTCGCAGGTGGATTCCAGCAAAGTTCTAGTTAATTAAAGCAAACAGGATGGACCCGACTAGTCTGGAGTGCAGCAGTAAAAGATAGTAAGGCAAGATTTCAGTTTTTAGCTATTAATAAATTTGCAAACATTCCCATAAATATGTTTTCACTTTGTCATTATTGGCTATTCAATGTAGCTTGACAGGTAAAAATGTCAAATGAATCCATTTACAAATGAAATCTACAACACAATAAAGTGTGCAGAAAGTGAAGGGATCTGAATACTTTCTGAATCCACTGTAGTTAACAGTGTAATAGAAAAAAGTGATTTCTCTGTAGACAAACTAGATTGGAAGGAGATGAGCTTGGTTGCTTTTAAGTGACATTTAAGGAAGTGATAAGAATGAGAGCAGTTTTCCTTTTCTTCAATGTAATCATCGTGTGTATAAAGTGAACAGGCGCGCACTGACGTTGTGCACATTTGGTTTACTGTACAGCTCTCAGCAGCTCTTTTGGCCTCTGCCACTCACATCTGAAGTGCCAGATCTCATTACCCTGTGAAGGGGTGGGCTTTTCAGACCCTAGGTATGAGCTAATGAGGCGCAAATGAAAATCTGTTAGAAATGCCAACAGTCCCCCCATTTAACTAGTTAATCTAATTATGGTGTGTATACCTAAACAGACGTTCAGCTGTTCAGCGTTTGCAAGTAATTTAATGTATCAGCCTGACCTTCCACTGACCCAGAACAATGGAGCTGCCTTTCTGGGGTGAGTGGCCACTGGAAATAACCGAGCTTGGCATATGTATGGAGCTTTATTAAGGCACAGCACTTTTGTAGAATGCTTTTCTATACATGTGTATTTAATATATGCATGCTTTATTTAAGCACATTATTTAAATGTAGGCGTACAGCTTTTAAAAGCTGCCACATTTAATTTCCATAATGGTGACCAGATGGTGGTCTAAGATAAACATGGAGTTTAAGCCAGGCTTTTAAGTGCTACTTAAATAGCATTGCACATACATTTGTAATTGTATAAAAGCTAGATCAGACTAACAAATATAGTTACATTCAAAATTTTGAAGTCTCTGGCCAAATTACATATTTTCTTAACATCTGGAGTAAAAATAATGTTTAACAGTAAAACAATCTAAAGCAATGGCATTTTTATGAAACTGAGAACTAATGAACTGTGAAGGTGTAAAAAATATGAAAAAGTAAATGTGGTACTTGCAAAAGTTTGAGCACCCGACTAATTAAGTACTTATTAACACCATCTCTGGCAAAAATCACAATTTGCAAACATTTTTGTAGCCAGGTATGCATCCTTGAATTCTTGTCTTACAAATCCCGCACCCCCAATTTTTCCTTGTTGATCATTTTCATCTCTGAGATATTCTTGGGCTGCCTCAGCATGTTTAAAGTCTACCCACAGATTTCCAGTGATGTTCAAGTCGGGCCATTCCAAAACCTTCACCTTGTGTTCCTTGAGGTTCTTCATAGAGATTTTAAAGTATATTTTGAATTGTTGTCTTGTTGTTAATGCCATCCTTTTTTCAGCTCCAGTTTCCTGGCTAACTTTCTTACATTATCCTCCAGGATTTGTTGACATTTAGTGAAATTCATGCTTCCATGTACTCATACAATGTTTTCTGTGCCACCGGCTGCCACACAGCCCCAAAGCATAACAGACCTACCTTGTACATAACATTAGAGACAGTGTTTTATTCTTGAAATGCTGCTTTTTTTTCACAGACAAACCTTTTGTTGTTGTGGCTCATGACTTTGATTTTAACTGGTACCAAAATCCCTTTGTGTAACATTTTCTGTGGTTATTCCATGAAGGCCATGTCCATGTCAGTAACACTGCACAGTACAGCAGTGGTGGGGTTTACTTTGTCATCCTGCACAGTATACCCTGTCATTTTCTTGCCGTTCTAGATCTTCCATGGTTCCCCTTAATTGCTATGTCTTAATAACTGGACTGCAGTACTAAGGTGTTGTACCGTGTTAGCCATTATGAATGTAGTGGCAAGTCAAGTGAAATGACACCTTTTATTGGCTAACTAAAAAAGATTACAATATACAAGCTTTCAAGGCAACCCAGGCCCCTTCTTCAGGCAATATGTAATAGAGAAACTAGAGTTCCCTGTGTTTATATAGACACCAGTACAGAAACAACACTGGAAAACCTTTAAGTAAGACATCTTACATGTGAAAAATTAATATACCTCTTCAGGCTAAGATTCATTAAGCAAGAGAGGAGAACAATGTCTAGTTAAGATCTTTGAATAAGATAACTGTCCAACAAAGTTTCTGATGAGTTTTTCAATACAATGTGGATCTGTTGCCAGCTGATAGTGCTTTGGTATCTTTTTATATCCTTCCCCTCCCGCATAGGCTTCTGTTTGTTTCATTTTCAGATTCCCAGTCACTTGCTTAAAAGAGTCCATGGTTTTTGAGTGTTGTTAAGGAGTTAAAAAGAATTGATTGAGCTCTGAAAGTGTCACCAAATGATACTTTGTGTGACAATTCCTGACCAAACTTAACACCTAAGGAGGTAAGCCAGACTATATTAATATATATATATATATATATATATATATATATATATATATATATATAGTGAGCTGAGGGGCTGAATGCACCCCTAGAGGATACAGACGCTCCTGGGAAAACCCCTCCTAAAAACGCTGACAGACTACCTTCACATTGCTCCCTTACTTGCTGGGCTTGCTTGCAGGCTGCTCTGTCACGTGATACGCTTCCCGCGCGGTACATACTTAAAAGCCTGAACAGCACCTGTCAATTTGGAATTGATTGTTTGCTTTTTTTTTTTCTCTCTTTCTCTCTCTCTCTGACATTCTCTGCTCCTGGCGTAACTGTCATCTCTGTCTTGTCATAGAGCACGTTTAAACTTTTGAAAAAGAGACAAATGCTCGTTTGCAGTGTTTGAATAAAGTTACTGTCTCTACAACCTCCCTTGTTTCTGTGCAAATCTGTGACCCAAGCATGACAATATATATATATATATATATATATATATATATATATATATATATATATATATATAGTTCATATATATTTACAGTATATATATATATGAACTGCTCAAAAAATTAAAGGAATAACACATCAGATCTCAATGGGAAAAAAAATCCTGCTGGATATTTCTACTGCTATGGACTGGGTAATGTGTTGGGAACGAAAGGATGCCACATCGTTTGATGGAAATTAAAATGATCAACCTTCAGAGGGCTGAATTCAAAGACAGCAGGGAGCGGTACAATAATGAATGTCTGCAGGCAACAGTGAAGCATGGTGGCGGTTCCTTGAACGTTTGGGGCTGCATTTCTGCAAATGGAGTTGGAAATTTGGTCAGAATTAATGGTGTTCTCAATGCTGAGAAATACAGGCAGATACTTATCCATCATGCAATACCATCAGGTAGGTAAAGAGAATGAGGAAGTGAGCCTGCCTCCGGTCGAATTAAATAACTGTTTAGACGTCCGGGAACTCGAGAAACTGATCGAGCCCGTATGAGCTATTTTTCAGATGTTGGAGGCGATTAAGAAGATCGTCGGAGAGTTGGGAGCGACGGCCGAAGCACCGATAAAGAAGGTAGACGAATACCTGCAGCGAGTCGGATGAGAGCCTCCCATCTTATATAATTTGGCAGTACAGGTAGGTAATGCCGGTACCATACAGCATTAAGGGATGCAGTGTGATCCGGGCCCGCGTTTATTAAGTAGCGGGTGCCAAGTCGCTGCGAGCTCTACAAGGGAGTGTGGAACGATGACAGAGAGGTCGGGGGAAGGGTCGATCGAGCGGGAGCAACTGGATGGTGCTGTCTCACGGATCAATGCGACCCCAACCCGTATTATAAATAAATCTAGAGGGGTGCAGACAGGAAAGGGTCTCTCTTTATTAAATAGAGAGACTCAAACTGTGGAAAAGCCCCAGAGTAAACAGCAGAATCCCAAAAATAAAATGGGGGTCTCCTGACAAACTAGGAAAGGGCAATAAAAGCTCAAGGGCGGCCGGTGAATCCTCCTTGGTGGAGAAGAGGGCAGGGCCAGAAGTGCCGAGGTGCTTTCAGTCTCGCAGAGGGATACAACTGGGGGGACAGCGGCTGTGCTATGAATGCCGCAGGCCGGGCCATGGATGGTGAAGTTGTCCTAGGAGGACAGGGGTTCAAAGAACTAATTATTATACTGTTCTTCCTAGGTTTTCACGGGAGTGGTATCGACATTGCCAAGGTTCAAACCTTTGGATCTTCCTGGAGGAAGATGTCCCTCACAGGGCTGGATGCTCCAAACCACGGTTTTGCGCTGGGAGGGAGTACTGTGGTCTATGGCCAGCTTGTCATCCCGGCCAATACCCCCAGGCCACCAGATGGAACTCTCCCTGCAGCATGGAGGTGCCCCGGATACCAGCAGGGAATCATGGACGATGGAGTTTTACAGCCCTGCTGGATACCACAGGGGCCAACAGAGGACGCTGCAGGGAGGCCCAGAGAGTTGTTTGTGCCCTATAACCCGGAAGTGCGTCTTAGTCACAGCGACAAAGGAGATGACGTACTTCCGGGAAAAAGACGAAGAGTTTTTATCTAACCCGGAACTGATAAGGAGTCACATGGACTGAAGGATGAGAAACACTTCTGGGTCAGGGACTATAAAAGACTGGGAAAAACACCAGAGCATTGAGCTGAGCTGGGTGGAAGGGTGGCAACGTGTCTGGGAGTCATTTATTGATTGAGAATTATTGTTATTATTGATTGGTTTATGAGTATTGTGGAGAGGTGGGTGTTTTGTGCACTTATTTGTCTGAATAAAAATAATTATTGGACTTTTACCTGGTGTCTGACGTATTGTCCGAGGGATCAAGAGGACAATAGTGCCCTCTGTCTGTCACTATATATATATATGTATATATATATATAGTGTATATATATATATAGTGGAACCTCAAGATATGAGTTTAATTTGTTCCAGCACTGAGCTTGTATAGCGAATTTCTCGTATCTAGAACAAACTTCCCCATTGAAAATAATGGAAATCCAGTTAATCCGTTCCGCACCCCCAAAAATATCAACATAAAAATCAATTTTCCTAACAAATAACACTGATAAATAATATATACAAGTGGAGCCTCGGTTTGCGAGTAACTTGGTTTACGAGTGTTTTCAAGATGAGCTAAATTTTTTAATTAATTTTGACTTGATAAAACATGCGAAGTCTTGCAATACGATTAGTATGAATACACTTTGTCTGCTGAGCGTCATGTGATCATAACTGAGCTGATGGTTCTTCTCTCTTGTGCGCCTCTCTCTCTCCTTATCTCTCTCGCTCGCACACGCGTCTCTCTCTCTCCTTATCTCTCTCGCTCGCTCAACTCTCTCTCTCTCTCCTTATCTCTCCCACTCGCTCACGCGCGCGCCTCTCTCTCTCTCTCTCTCCTCTTGAGGGCAATCGTCTCCTATTCTCCGTCTGCATGTCCTCAATATTTTTGGATACGCTTTTATGGCGAACTGCTACAGCGAAACAATGAAATCACAAGCACACAAACGCGTAGATCCTCACGCTACGGGAGAACAAGGAACACTGAGTGAGCTGACGGGCTGGCAGCGTCAGCTTGGGTGATCCCCGAGTCGAGGCGGATCGGAAAACGCGTCACGCATACCCACAGCCTGGCTCGTGGCTTGTTACGCGAGCCAATGCTCGTATTTAGATCTGAATTTTTCATTCATACTTTCCTCGTATCTTGAATTTCTTGTATACAGAGCTGTTCGTATCTTGAGGTTCCACTGTGTATATATATATATATATATATATATACAGAATATATATATAGAATATATATATATATATATATATATATATATATATATATATATATACACTCTCCTAAAGGATTATTAGGAACACCATACTAATACGGTGTTTGACCCCCTTTCGCCTTCAGAACTGCCTTAATTCTACGTGGCATTGATTCAACAAGGTGCTGAAAGCATTCTTTAGAAATGTTGGCCCATATTGATAGGATAGCATCTTGCAGTTGATGGAGATTTGTGGGATGCACATACAGGGCACGAAGCTCCCGTTCCACCACATCCCAAAGATGCTCTATTGGGTTGAGATCTGGTGACTGTGGGGGCCATTTTAGTACAGTGAACTCAAGAAACCAATTTGAAATGATTCGAGCTTTGTGACATGGTGCATTATCCTGCTGGAAGTAGCCATCAGAGGATGGGTACATGGTGGTCATGAAGGAATAGACATTCTGGCTCAACCATTTGAATGTCTCAATAGAAATCGAGACTCATCAGACCAGGCAACATTTTTCCAGTCTTCAACTGTCCAATTTTGGTGAGCTCGTGCAAATTGTAGCCTCATTTTCCTATTTGTAGTGGAGATGAGTGGTACCCGGTGGGGTCTTCTGCTGTTGTAGCCCATCCGCCTCAAGGTTGTGCGTATTGTGGCTTCACAAATGCTTTGCTGCATACCTCGGTTGTAACGAGTGGTTATTTCAGTCAAAGTTGCTCTTCTATCAGCTTGAATCAGTCGGCCCATTCTCCTCTGACCTCTAGCATCAACAAGGCATTTTCGCCCACAGGACTGCCGCATACTGGATGTTTTTCCCTTTTCACACCATTCTTTGTAAACCCTAGAAGTGGTTGTGCGTGAAAATCCCAGTAACTGAGCAGATTGTGAAATACTCAGACCGGCCCGTCTGGCACCAACAACCATGCCACGCTCAAAATTGCTTAAATCACCTTTCTTTCCCATTCTGACATTCAGTTTGGAGTTCAGGAGATTGTCTTGACCAGGACCATACCCCTAAATGCATTGAAGCAACTGCCATGTGATTGGTTGATTAGATAATTACATTAATGAGAAATTGAACAGGTGTTCCTAATAATCCTTTACGTGAGTGTATATATACACATATATATATATAGTGACCTGTGTCTCCGCTGGTTAGTTGCCCATAATGGTGTCTCCCTAGAGTTTGCATTTAAACAACCCCATGCTGCCAGTGATGCCTAGTATAAGGAGCATGAGATCCCTGGCTTCAAAACTCTGCACTTTTTGGTTAAAAGCAACTTTCAGTGGAGTGGTGGTGTGACAGTACGGGTCCTTCTCCATGCTCCCTCTTCTTGTTTTGGGAATCTCTTGAACCCAACACCATTGATAATGTAACTGAATGAGCTGGCAGATGAGGACAACTAACACATGGAGCAAGGGGAAGGTGTAAAGTGTGCAGTGCCAAAGTGCAGCTCTCCAAGTTCATAGATAATCCATAAAAACAAGGTGTAAAATGTGAAGGGTAAAACTGATAATAAATACTTCCAATAAAAGTGAAGTTAAAACAGCTGACAGAAATCTATCTAATGTGCCTTGGTGTAACCTTTCAAAACCACTGTCTGCTCAGCTTAGCCCCAATGGGACCTACCAACTAAGGAGACGCCTACTTGACAGGCACAGCCTTCCATCTACATGGTCAACAGGTCTGGGTCCATGGTTCACAGCAGGGATCCCAATCTGGACCCAAGCTCGGGTCCTTTCTGTTGAAAGGCTCCCTTTCCGAACCTCTGTTTGCAAGCTCCTGCTGCCTTCCCGTACTTAAACGGTGAGCAGCATAATTTCTGGTCACATAGCTCTCTGTAATGCTCAGTTAGAGCAATCCAATACACTCCTCCTGGGGCTCTCCTCCTCCAGGCTCTATGCTTCCACTCACACACATTTTTGCTTCTGCTTAAAAATGGGGATGTGGCACAAGTGTGGCGATTAGCAGCTCCCGGTATCAATTACAGGCACGGGCGATTACGCATGTGTGCACTTTACTGTGGAAATGCCCTAGCCTGCATTGCATACGAGTATCGTTCTCTGCACGCTACCACGCCCCGCAAAAGCCGTGAGTGCGGCGGTTATTTATTTCAAATTGTACTGAACAGCCACAGATCTCACTTTACCACAGGTGGTTCTGAGGCTAGGGATCTGCGCCAGCAATCGGAAGGTTACTGGTTTGAATGCTGTAAATGCCAAAAATGATTCCACTCCTTGAGCAGGGCCCTTAACCTGCAATTGCTCCATTCTGGGTATGATGTTGACTTGTATCCAGCCCTGCAAGCAAGTCCCCCAACTTCCAGGTAAAACTTGGGGTTGGTGGAAGGATTGGCACACCAGCCACTGTAAAAAAAAACAAAAAAAAAAAAACACCCTCACACTGTTCCAAACCATTCGAACTAGTGTAGTGCTGAGGTGTCACGTACTGCACAAATGCACTCTGGTCCTAAATTGGAGGATCTTGAGGTGTATCAGTGCATGGTCCCAATCAACCAACCTGCCCTGCATTGCCATGACAACCTTAGGAAAATGACAGAATGTAGGCCTCTGTTACTGTACTGAAGCTGGACTTGCACTTAGTGGTCTACAAATCTCACACAGTCTTACAAATAAAGCCAAGGAAGATTGCGTTGGCACGTAAAGGAGTCGACCTGTCTATTTAACAGAATTTTTTCCACCTTCCTAAAATCTCTCATTAGTGGCCTTGTTTTGTGTATTTAAAAGGAAATTAAAAAAAGCTGTCATATATAATTTACTGTTTGAATGTCTGCAGTTGTCCACAATGGTTGCTATTAGGGGGACTGTATAGGGATTCTACTCTGATATTCTCCCACATTTGTTTCACTTGCCATGGTGGGGACTGTGGGGAAAAAAAAGCCTGTCTTTACAAAAAGGCACATTGCTAAGCAGAATCTCTTGAGTCTCTAAGCTAAGGCTCTGGAGGTATTTAAAGTTGATGTCAGTGCTTTTGTAAGATTTAAATGAGATCATTTAAATGTATATCAGCCGATGATGAATAGACATGCCATTTTTATCTAAGCAGAAACAAATGCATAATTTTGCTTTTTTTATTTTCATAACTGCCTAGCATACATGGACATTTAGGTTTCAGAAAGCTGATTGAAAAGCAGAAGAGTAGTATGGAATGTACAGTATATTTTGCTTTAATGAGGCCCATTGGCTGACACTGTCTTTTCACATTGACCGGGCCTCACATGTTCATGTGAGTTTGATCCTGATACTCTCACCTCCTCCTCTTCCCATAACACAGAAATAAGCTGTTAAGCTAACTGGCTACTCTTGAGTACGTGTTCTTGGTGTGCCAGTATGGTTAAGCACATTACTGCCTGAACAGACTCATGCTCATGGCCCTGAATTGCATGTATGGAAATTATAGTAGTTTTTATTGTGGACCAGTTTTGGAAGATATATCTTCTAAAAAC
Source organism: Polypterus bichir lapradei (assembly GCA_026402145.1). Lineage (NCBI taxonomy): Eukaryota > Metazoa > Chordata > Cladistia > Polypteriformes > Polypteridae > Polypterus > Polypterus bichir. The sequence continues at coordinate 3,487,832 of JANRMT010062799.1, forward strand.
ATACACCTTCTCTTACCTGCAGAGTCTCTCTTTACTGTGGACACACAGTGTAATGTCTAATTCTCTTTTACTCTGTCCTTTAGGAGTATTTGATGTATACAGCCTGCACGTAACTCAATACAGCACCTTGCTACCATATCAGTTTTATACAGATCAGACTTAATTTTGAATCATGCTACTGTAACAATTCTATTGGAGTGTCCTCCACATTACCGGACCTAACTTCTTACTTAGTCTCTAGTGGTAGAGTAAATAAAAATGTAAGCTAGAGAAGCAGTTGGTTAACTCATTTTAAAATATTAAAAATATAAATAACATATATTTTTGAGATATAAATAATCTTATATGCCTAAGCGTAAGCAGATCAAAATGTAGCAATCTACACCATACATTCTGGTAGTGCTAGATGTTTATTGTTCCAGGTGGCTTTGTTCTTGCATCTTGCATTTTGCCTCTTAACCTCTTCTAAGCAGCATGCATACTTCATTAATGATAGAGATGGAAGACCCTGATCAGCTCATTGTTTGACCTTATTAAGCTAATCTAAGTGTGTCTTATTCCTGAGAGCCTCATACATCTTTACCTCTCTTGGGCTTATAAAACTTAGCTTCCTGTCTTTAGAGGTAGTAATCTGTATCTTTTGGAGTTAATAAAACTAACTTATGCATCAGACACGACTGCTGCAGAGGCAGTCCTTCTGTAATTTTTAATGCTGTCAGCAGGTTGCTTCCTTCCTTTATACATCCAGTGTAGCTCTTATTCAAAGACATTGTGTACAGACAATTACCACAAATAATAGATTTACAAATAAACAAATGACAGTCCATAGCAGCAAAGAAGAATATTAGCAAATTTAAATATGTTATTGACAAGTTTCAACAGCAAATAGAATTCATTTTGTGCAGCACTCAACTAGCTTGATTCCTGAGTATAATTCTAGTCTGCTTACAATGGTATTCTCAAAATACAGCATTTCTGTGGCAACTGTATTTTACATTTGTCCTTTTCACTTTCACATCTGATTAACTTCCTCAAGAAAATTCAGCAGGCACCATAAATTGGAAGTAGAATCATCTTGTAAGGAGTCCTTTCTCATGCAAATAACATCTGTGCCAAGTACGCCATTTATCCATTGTCATGGGGAGTCCGATCCCTTAATGGCGTGAGCAACTCGGAGGCAGATGGTAAGTTTAAGAAATCAACAGGCTTCAGGCTTTTACATGAAATGAAAAATAGCATGTGGAGAGCCCCCTTATGATGTATCGACACTTTTCTTTATGAGTTTTAGGTTAATCTTTTGGGATATGCTTTCTTTCTTACAGCTTGAGAAGACCCCATGATAGTGCCCTTGTTGTTCTACAGTGCTACCTTTCTCTCTATACCTGATTGTTTCTGCTGCACATGCACTCCATTAAAAATGAACAGTTCATCCTCTCTGAACCCACACTGATGACAAACATCAATATTATGGCAGCTTCAACGCTGTACTCTGATGCCAGTCTCCATCCAAGGTTTTGGCTAATATGGCAGACCACACTCCTGTGTGCAATAAGTCATTATTCTTTCTCTTATTTTTTGATTTGTTTATTATGGTGTTATGGTTGTTCTCATATAATTAACTTGCCTTTGTTTCTCTTATTTTGCATTCAGAAAAGGAAAGCACGGCCATATGATTTTGTCATTTGTAAGACATTTAGGAATATTGGTATTTTTGTGACGTCTAATTTGTGACGTAATTTGTTAAAAAAAATGCTTTAGTTGCCTCACATTTTTATGCAATCGTTTTGTTCAACCCACTGAATTAAAGCTGAAAGTCTGCACTTCAACTGCATGAGTTGTTTCATTTAAAATTCATTGTGGTAATGTACAGAACCAAAATTAGAAAAAAGTTGTCTCTGTCCAAATATTTATGGACCTAACTGTATGTTAATCTGCTCTTCGACTTAATGACCATTTTTTTCCAAAATATTTTTTTTTATTTGCGTAGGACTAAAGGTACAAAAGTTCCCTAGTCTTGATCATAAAACATGAAAAAAGTCAAAAATTGCAGTTATGTACGGGAAGACTTGTGATTATTAATTGACATATAATTAATTATCTAAGAAGTCAACAACCTGTGTTCTTAGGCACCACCAGTGCAGAGCCTGCTCAGGAATGGCAGCAGGTAGGTGTGAGTGCATCTGTACATGGATGGACAAACAAAAACCCACAAATTCTGACAAACTCCAAGCATTGATTATGCAAGAATGTTGTGCCATCAGTCAGGATTTGGCCCACAAGTTGATTGACAGCATGCCAGGACAAATTGCAGAGGTCTTGAAAAAGAAAGAAGAACACTGCAAATATTGACTCTTTGCATAAACTTCATGAAATTGTCAATAAAAGCCTTTCAAACTTATGAAGTGCTTGTAATTATACTTCAGTATACCAGAGAAACATCTGACAAAAAGGTCTAAAAACACTGAGGCAGCACCTTTGTGAAAACTAATACTTGTGTCATTTGCAAAACTTTTGGCCACGACTGTTGTGAAATAAGAATACTTAGTAACTTAATTTCTAACCCAAGGTTAAAGTGCAAAACTCAGATAAGTAAAACATTAAAAATGCTTACCTCAATGCTATCAATAATAAATAAATTGTAATAATATGCAGCTAAGCATAATTATGATATTACTGTACAGTAATAATGAAAACCTGGCTAAATAACAAAGATAGGGATGAGCAGAACATAGAGGGGTAGACATTTAATTGGAAGGAGAGACGGAACAGGAAAGGGGGGGGTGGGGGTGTCCTTTTTTTCAAACAGAATTTAAACTCAAGACCTCTTTATTTGGACAACAAGCCCACCTTACTGAGGGTGTCTGGATTTGTCTGGCAAGCATTAGTGGAAGAGGCCTTATTTTAGGAATGTGTTATAGGATTTTCTAGTCATGAAAGACTTTATGTATCCAAATACTAATTGGGCTAATGTTGCAAATAGCAGAGTGCAGGAGTTTTTAAAGGTAATCAGGGGCTGTTTGATAATACATCAGTGAAGAGAGTGCCTGTCTGCCGTTTGTATTTTGTAAAAATCAGAATAGAATTGAGGGTGTGCATGTGATTGGACCACTGGGGTTGAGTGACCATAATATGATACAGTTCTCTGTGTTTTGTAAGAGTGAGGAGAAACAGAAGTGGCAGAGTATAAAAGGAATAAACTGGAATAAGCTTTTAGGTGTGAAGACAGAGAGCAAAGAGCAGTGGAACAGCTTTAAAAACATTTTACATAGGATGCTGGACAAGTTAAATTAGGAAATAGCAAATATTTTCCTGTTTTAAAAAACAACCTCTGTGGAAAATGGTCTGGGAGTGTCATCACTTCATGTCTAAATCACACCAAATGACGTGTCTCAATTTAAATTCAAGAAAAATTCAGCATTTTATCTAATTAATTGTGAATGATTATTAGTGTATATGCTTTATTCAATACTTAAATTATTTTTGTCCTGCTTATTCCCTCCCACTCAGCATCAAAAGCACCAGAACCCATCAATTCATCAGTCACAGACAGGGCTGCCAGATGACACCTGCAGTCAGATGTGCTGTTCCAGTTTGAAGGGACAGTTAAAATGACTGGCATGTTACAGCAATGTGGTACAAAAACCCATACAGACATATGGGGGACATGAAAATGTGACAGAGACAGATCTGCAAATTAAAGCACTGCAAACTTTCAGGAATAAATGGTCAAAGTTGCCCACTAACATCCCATCAGAATACTGGACCACGCCAGTACTGTTTTGTCAGTGGTCTGTGATATTCTTCTAACGTTTCTGTCTTCTGATTATTGATTTTTCTAAAAAAAAAGAAAATCACATTGACTGGGAAGGTCTTGGCCTGCTCAGTTTCCTTTAAGTACAGTAATATGTAGAAGTACCTGGTTTTTAGTGGGACCCTCATCATGTTCACTTCCAGTCTCAAAGGGGGCTTGCCTCTTGCAGTTCAATGGCAGCTGGGCAACCCTGTGCAGTTCTGTTGTTTAATCTACTGTCACTGTATCTTATAATACAATGAGAAGCATTTTATTTATGATCTACTGCTGAATAAACATGCAGTAACAATACAGGAGTGAGTACAACTACACAACAGATCTAAATTATAAATGTGAGCAACAAAAAAACAAAAACATTCAAACTTTAAATGAACACACATCCTATACAGTACTGTGTATGCATACAGAATTCTTCAAATATACTAACAGTAGGATGAAAAAAATAAATCAAAATACATATTGCCAGTTATCAGAACCCTTTAATCTAATACTATATTGTATGAATTCATCCTTAAGTTTTATTAATGGCACCAGTCCATTGATTATATGAGGGCATTGGGAGCTGCAGCCTACTGTGGGAACAATGGACTTAAACTAAATGTATAGGAGGGTTAGGAGGGGGGCTGACAACAAACTTATACAGGTAAACATTGGCTTAAATGCCATTTCATGTTACAAAAATGCCCCTTTTTTGTGGCATGTAACAAAAGTTCCTGACTCATGCTCCAAAAGTTCCCTAAAAGTTACAAATGTTCCCTATGCCGAGTTACAAAAGTTCCCTACTAAAGTTACAATTGTGCCCTAATATCTATCTATCTATCTATCTATCTATCTATCTATCTATCCATCTATCTATCTATCTATCTATCTATCTATCTATCTATCTATCTATCTATCTATCTATCTGTTAGCTATTGGAGGAAGATAATGAGAGTATTAATCATGCCACTGTATTGTCTTCAAGGCTAGGTATTCGATCACTGCGAACTGTTAATTATTTAATACTAGCAAAATACCCGCGCTTCGCAGCGGCGAAGTACTGCCTTAAAATTTTTATTAAGAAGAAAATTAAACCTTTTTAAACTGAGGGAAAATATACCAATAATTATTTGTTAAGGATCTCTTTGTATGCCATGTTGTCAGTTCGGCCCTCCAGTTGTAATATGACCAAGCTGTAGCTGTGCACTGAGCTTACTCTTGAGCATGCAACGTACAGTTGGCCATGTGAACAGTAATCTTGTTTCAAATCTCACAGCTTGGATTGCTGCTGTCATAATCGGTTTGAGTTTCATGGTTTGTTTCAATTACGACAGTATTTGCAGGACTTGTGTTGAAGAGACATTTGGCATCTGTCAAGCATTGTAAGTATACAACCAGTTTCATTGATAACTTCACATCCAGCTTTTGAGAGTTTAAACATTTCTAAACATCAAAGTGTCCACTACTGAAATCGTCACCTGTGAATCTAAGATTTTTAAGAGGCATTAGCGGCTGTTCAAAGGTGTAAAATATTTGGCCATTTCGGTACACTTGAAAGCGACAACTGAACAATTCAGCGGCAGCCATCAACTCACATGCAGATGCATAGGTGAAGGGCTTAAGCATTTCACTCTTCTAGTGCTCCTGTGTAGTATAATTATCTCCTGTACCGTCATCAGTCCACACCTTGAACCTGTCCCAGTCATTCAATACATAAGACACAATGTTCCTCCGGATATCAAGAGTGAGCCTGATATGGCCGTGCAATATGTAACAAAGAGAATGGAAAAGGCAGGTGCCATCTCCGGGCCTGGAAACCACTTGGTAAGTGACAATTCTTTGATCGATGGTGATCACCTCGATAGACATGTTAATGGGGGTACGGTTGGAATGATAAAGGAAATGGGTACATGAACAATGTAACGTAAGTCTAAAATACCTACACAATAACTATAATCGTAATAAATGAACAATAAAACAGCGGAGAAGCCGTGGATTAAATAAAAAGCAGGGAGACGTGAATACCGTGGCGAAGCAAGGAAGGGAATGTAGAGACTGGAGCGACAGATGGCCTTATATAGGCAGGCAGCTAACAACGTGGGAGGCGTTGGGATGGGGGACCCAACGCCGCCTCACACGGTGACCGAGCTGCAGGCTATGGACGTATACAGTAATCCCTCGCTATATCGCGCCTCGACTTTCACGGCTTCACTCTATCGCGGATTTTATATGAAAGCATAACTAAATATATAACGCGGATTTTTCGCTGCTTCGCGGGTTTTGCGGACAATGTGTCTTTTTACTTCCTGTATATGCTTCCTCAGTTGGTTTGCCCAGTTGATTTCATACAAGGGACGCTATTGGCGGATGGCTGAGAAGCTAACCAATCAGAGCACGCAGTTAAGTTCTCCTGACTGAGAAGCTAACCAATCAGAGCACGCAGTTGAGCTCCTGCGTGCTGAATGCAGTTTTAACCAGGAAGTCTCGTCTCTCTAATTCAGCATCAACGTGTTTCGCTGTGTAAAGAGTTGTGCTCTTTAGTGTTTATCTTTGTGCATAGTCAAGCCCTTCATTATGGCTCCAAAACAATCTGCTACTGCTTCAGGTGTCGTGCCCAAGCGCAAAAAGAAGATGTTAATGATTGCCGAAAAGGTAAACGTTTTGGATTTGTTGAAGGCTACGATTCTTTTTATTTAAAAAGTAGGAAAGGAATATAAGATCTACGGCTGCAGTGTCCTTTTAACCAGGGTGCAAAACGAGTTGTAAGTGGATGTAATAAGGCAGTAGTCTGGATGGAAGAAGAACAACGGCAGTGCTACACAATCACCTGAAGTGGCTCCTTTACAAGGGCTGTAACGCTCTCCTTTGTTGTGGAGTAAAATTAAACTCATTGTTATCGGACAAGTCATCGTGTCATTGTTGGTGAGTAACCATAATTAATTTTCTTCTTACTTTGCTTAGTACATGTACGTACGTTTAGTGTCACTGTACACACATTTACTGTATACTATTTTTCTTGCATTGTACGTATTTATTGCTGGTGACCTGTCTATCGTAATGGCTGTAACATATGTGATATCGGAGACACTCAATATTTTTAAAATAATATTTAGGTTTTACTGTATATAAACAGTGTGTTTATATACATAATTTCAATGAATCTTACCTAATATCTAAGAGAATACAAAGGGATTATGCTGTTTAACTCTGCGGGGAATATTTATAAACAGTGCGGGAGAGTTTATAAGGGCTTAAAATATATAAAAATAACCATACAAACATATGGTTTCTACTTCGCGGATTTTCACCTATCGCGGGGGGGTCTGGAACGCAACCCCCGCGATCGAGGAGGGATTACTGTATATGTACGTAAGTAGGATTCAGTTAGCGTTGGGAACCCGCGTACCAAATTTCTTGAAGATGGGCCCATAAGTAACAAAGACCGTTGAAAAGTTCAATATGGCGGCTGACAGTGGCATCATATCACCGAAAAAAGTACCAAATTTCAGCCTTCTACCTACACGGGAAGTTGGAGAATTAGTAACGTTGGAAAGTTCAATATGCCGGCTGACAGTGGCGTCACACCACCGAAATAAGTACGTACATTGGTTTTGGTTAGCGCAGGGAAGCCGCCTACCAAATTTAGTGAAGATGGGGCCATGAATAAGAAAGTTCAACATGGCGGACTTTGTTCACCATTATGACCGTTACGCATAGAATTTCGAAATGAAACCTGCTTAACTTTTGTAAGTAAGCTGTAAGGAATGAGCCTGCCAAATTTCAGCCTTCTACCTACACGGGAAGTTGGAGAATTAGTGACGTTGGAAATTTCAATATGGCAGCCGATAGTGGCATCATACCACTGAAATAAGTACGTACATCGGTTTTGGTTAGCGCAGGGAAGCCACCTACCAAATTTCGTGAAGATGGGGCCATAAATAAGAAAGTTCAACATGGCGGACGTTGTCGACCGTTATCGACCGTTATGACCGTTACGTGTAGAATTTCGAAATGAAACCTGCTTAACTTTTGTAAGTAAGCTGTAAGGAATGAGCCTGCCAAATTTCAGCCTTCTACCTACACGGGAAGTTGGAGAATTAGTGATGAGTGAGTGAGTGAGTGAGTGAGTGAGAGTGAGTCAGTCAGTCAGTGAGGGCTTTGCCTTTTATTAGTATAGATTCTTTATGACAAAAGACTGTAAGATTAACTGAAACTCACATAAATTCAATGTATTTCAATGCAATGCATAAAAAACAGAGAGTGAGGCCTCATTTTCTGATCTGGAGAAGGAACCTAAAGTGGATATGAATAGTGTGAGTAAAAACTTAATGTTAAGTTTTGAAAAAAAGGAAAGGGTGTTTTGAGGATTGTTAACAAAGAAAGATTTATATTTATATTGCATAAAAGTGTTCAGTTTTATAAATCTAAATAACACCATCATAATGACCTGGACTGAAAAGCTACAAGTGAAAGGGGAGGTCAGGTCAGGGTGGAGAGAATTTTATAAATCTCCAAATAATAAGAAAGCTGGTGACTTACAGTGGAGAATTGCACATGGGGTCATTGCCACAGATGTGTTTTAAGTAAAATTCAAAGTGATATGAGCAACAAATGTGCCTTCTGAGGGGAGAAAGAAACTGTTTATCATGTATTCATGTATTGATTGAAAAATCTGTTTTTGTACTTTTGGAAATTATGTGAAAAATTGACTGTTACATGTAATAATCACAGATTTATTTGGGGCATGAATAATTTATTTGGGAAGCAAAATTAGCCATACTAAATGCTAAAAAGCTATAATAATAATAACAGACTGGTACTTTATCAGATGATGTGATCTTTAATTTCAAATTTTATGTAACAATAAAACTAGAATTTACATATTATAGCACAATGTGTAATATTGAAAAATTTGAAATAGTGCGGGGAGTGAAGGGGGTGCTGTGCTTCATTGAGAAGGGCAATTAAAAATCAATTGGTGTTAATGCTATATGGCTGAACAGTTGGTGTAAGATTATCATTTTAAATATTATAAGGCTTATTTTGAGTATTGACTATTTACTTAAAATTTGTGTATTTGAATTAATGCGCAAAGTAGGAGGCATGTACAGGAGAGGGGTGATGGAGTAATGTAATTATTAACTGTTTATTTATTGTTAAGAAGAAAAAAGTCATATCGCCTTATCTGTCTGTCTGTGGTTCTATGATAGTGTCTTTCTTTGCTTGTCTTCTATAGCATTTGTTATGTGTATCTAACTGTCTGCTTTCTGCCTTCTTTTAGTATAATAATTTGATTAAAAGGTCCTGCTTTTTGATGATTTCTAGTGATGTTTGAACATTAATGTATTCTTTTTGTCCCTGGGAAGCTTTCCTGGAGTTCAACGAGTAATTGCCTTCTTCTTAGGATCACTGTCTCTCAGTATTCTGGACTACACAGTCAGATTTAAGATTTCACCTTGACGTCGGCATGTTTTGCCATCTGTGCCCGGGCCACTTTCTTCATGTCTGCTGCTGGAGACAATATACAACCATTGATACTTCAGGTCAGCAGTGAGCAGCTTTGGTGCTCTCTGATCCTCAGGATCCCCTGCCAACTTCCCTGCGATTGTTATGATATTCAGTTTCTCCAAATAGGTTTTGTAGTCTCTGCAATTGCCAGGGTTATAATTAGTCAGCCATGAACAGGTGTATTAACTCTAGAATTTTCCATACAATATGCTATTCTCTGTGCTGTGCTGCTCTGTGCTGCTTTTAATTTGCATATTGTAACATTTAAACTTTTTCTGGTTCAGTCTCTGCTTTCTGGTCTGGTGTACAGATACCTGTATGTAAGTGATCTATAATGCTCGTGTTACAGTGCTTAGTCTTTCTTCATCTTTTCTTATCTTGAACAGTGGCAGCATGTTTAACATTACCTATTTTCCCACCCTTATACAGTAGTTAAATTTTCAGCATGTCTGCTGTTTTGGTTTGTGTGGTCTGAACACATCTGTAACTCAGTCTAAAATAAGAAACAAGCTGTGCTCATCTAAGCTTGGTGGTCTGCTTTTCTAGTTGCTAGTTCTTTTATGCTTCTTGGATTTACGTCCTCTATGAGTGACAATGACTGTAATGACATATGTAGTTTTTGACTCTTGTCTGACTCCATTTTCAGGTCCATATTCATCGACTTTGTTGTCACCGTTATTGTTAGCCTTGCCCAACAGAGTCAGCTCAAGTGTATGGCGGGCTTTATGGATAACTGGAGGCAAAGAAACAGAGATATCACAGAAAACTGCCAAGGTCAGAAATGTGATTTACATGAGGTTAATGAGGACACAAAATAGACTTAAGCGGTAAGTAGAATTTGTTTTCCTTAAGTCATAATTTCCCCATTACTACTAAACATCAGAAAGTATTACAGTTGTAAAAAAAACTAATCAAAATAATAATGGATTTTATTTATATAGAGCCTTTCTCATACTTGAAGTTCTTCACAAATATGCACAAAGGTACAAAAGGAACAATAGTACAGATCAAGGTCAAATCAGTAATACAGGACACAGCAAACATCAAACTTTAAACACCAAATAGCAGATTAACACATGAATCACAATTTTCTTAATTAGAATAATTACAAAAAGCAGAAATAAAAAATTCAAAATACTAGAAGAGAACCAATAGCAAGTAATATAATTTGTCTAAGGTTACATGTAATGTCTTGTGGAGAACAATGACCAGGACAGGACCAAATTTTTTTAGAGCCAAAAATTCAAAGTACAGTAGGCTTTTAGTGGGTTCAAATCGATCAGTTCCAGCCAAATCGCTGCCCTAACTGGAGCAGCACAGCCGGTCATTTCAAGGTGCAGACTCTGTAGACCTTTTCAGTGATTCCATTACATGACATATAAGCGCTGCAGTCCGCAATGAATTCATACAATACAAGAACTTCACCCTGTGATGGACCTTTAAGAAAGGCGACGTTAATGGTAGAAAGTTTCCATATATAGGGTTTATGTCAGTATGGCGTAGGTTTGGTGAACTGACATACTTGTGATCAGCACTCTGAGCTTAATGCTGTAGTTTAGAACAAACAGTAATGCAGTATGCCAGGGCTTTTACGAGTATTCCAGACTGTTTATCACAAGCATATTTCAGCCAAGTAGAGATTCAGCCCTTATCTAGGAAACAGAAAGTCTGACGAAAATATGAAGTGACAGGTCAGTAAGTAACACATTAGGCTGTCGGACTTGTTTAGGTTGCAAAGAAAGGAAACACAGGCCGATACTGTTAGAATTTTTGTTCCAGTAAGGTGAGATCATAAAATAAGTATAAGTGAAAATAATTTGTGTAGAGATTACTCGATAATTGTAGAGTTTAGTATTAAACTGGGAGCAACTCAGTGGATCATCTTAGTGTTGTAAGTCTTCACAGGAAAGCAGATTCCATCAGGACAGCAAACCACTTAAATGTCCAGAAATACATCATGAGATGCACAAAAAGCAGTCAGAGGAGTCAGCGCGGCTGCCACATTGCTAAAAGAATTGAAAGATGAAGGCGAATATTAGTGTAATCGTACTCCACAGTAAGGATGGTACTGGCAGAAATACAACATAATCCTTTAAGGCAGAATATTACTAAAATTAGATCTCAGTGTTGTAAAAATAGTGAAACTTTTCATAACAAAAGCATCAAGCAACATCAGCAGCAGCATGAACCTTACATTCACCAAACCAGAAGGAGAGTCAAACTGTCATCCCCAGAAGTTATGATTTTAGTTGATTCTGAAATCAAAGCAAAGTCCATATTCATGTTGAAAAAGGAGTAAATTGTAGTACAGTGATCCCTCGCTATATCGCGCTTCAACTTTCGTGGCCTCACTCTATCGCGGATTTTACCTTCACATTGCTGCCTTCCTTCTAGCTGCTTTGTCCAGCGGTGCCTCGCATACTTAAAAGACCAAACAGCTCTATTGATTTTTGATTGTTTGCTTTTCTCTCTCTCTCTCTGACATTCTCAGCTCCTGATGCGCACTCCTTTAAAGTGAAAGATATGTTTGCATTCTTTTAAATGTGAGACTGAACTGTCATCTCTGTCTTGTCATGGAGCACAGTTTAAACTTTTGACTAAAGGGTGTTATTTCATGTCTAGAGGGCTCTAATAATGTTAGAAAATGTATTTAGAAGGTCGTAAACAAGTTTTCTATGCTCTAACTGTGAAAATATTCGATTTATAAATAAAGAATCCTACTTCGCAGAAATTCATTTATCGCGGCAGAGTCTGGAACAGATTAACCGCGATAAACAAGGGTTGACTGTACTTGGATAAAACAAACAGCTGTGAAAGAAAGTGAGAAAAAGTGGAAACATGCAAAGTGGAATGGCAACAAGGTGTGCCAGTTAATAGACCGCTTTTCCTGACTCTCTCCATTGGGCACAAAACTTCCTTTTAAATTTGCTTTGCTAAGCTTTGATGCTGTAGTGCCATTCGTCTGGCCATAAAGATGAGAACAATCTGTGTTCTTTTTGGTAAAAATCTTTTGTTTATGTAGGACTTGTCACGTACTATATATTTTATTTTTTGGTTTAATTTGTATTCCTTTCACATCTGTCTTATTCATAAAAAAAGGTGAGTCTACCAGGTCCCAAACTTTCTGTGGTGCAGTGAAAAAATCTCAACGTGATCTGTTTGCAACTCTCATGTTTTCTTATTTTCTGTCCACAGATCTGTAATTTAAAATATATTCTGATTCTTCTTTTGCTTAAATTGTGCTGTTTCTTTGTCACCCGATAACCTCACTATATTTTTTTTGCCTCGGTGAGAGTCAGAGCCGAGTGATTGTTGCTGCCCTGAGTTGTCACATCTGCCATCGCTTGGCAGTATACAGTTTCGCCATTGCTGTTGAAAAGCTCAAATAGTACGCTGGCATTGCGAAAGGTTATGATGTGATTGTGGTCATGTCAGTATCTGCTGCAGTTCAAGCCTGTTTTAGTGTTGTTGTTTCCCTTATATTCCCCATTATTTTTGGCATGCCTATCTGATTTCTTTCTTTAATGTCACATTAATGAGGGCACGTTCTAGTTGTGTGGCTGCTGGTGTATGCGAGTCATTTGGTGACACTTTAGGTGCCATCTTCTTCAAAGAATCATAGGTGGCAATTGGCCTTTGTCTGAACTTTAACTAACAATGATGAGTGTTTTTAAAGAAATTAAAATCAAAGCCTAAGACTGTCAGGTTGCTTAATGTTTTCTTTCTTAATGATGAATCTTATGTCTGTATGCTGAACTTGCATTAAACTGAGGTTTTAGGATGAAAGTACAAATGGTCAGTAACAAGTTTAGGTTAAATAAGTGAAAATACTTGGAGGAAAACCATTCTTCACCACATGCTCACAAGAGCTGCAGTCCATGTGTTGTAACTCTGACTTTACTACAGGAAATCCCAAGCCATGTGCATGCAGCAGGTCACATCACCCAGGACAGCATGGCTGACATACCAAACATAAGATGGGGTGCAGATGTTGTGGAGCCAACACTGGAAAATGCATTACAAAGACGTAAAATTTCCATAAGAAGCTAAATAATAGTGAAAACACAAAGTTGATATTTTTTTGGTAGTCTAAGGCCGGGGTTATACTTCACGCGACGCAACGCATGCTGCAGCGGACGCTCCTGCAATGCAAGCGTTGTACTGTTTATACTTGTGCACGTACTTTACGTAAATCTGGAGGAATCCACCAGGTTGCAGTGCAAGATATTATCACAGTGAGAACAGGTTCGGCTTCGCTGTGTTGTGAATTGCCTGAAACACCCATTAAATTCCGATGACACCTTACCGCAATATCTCTGAAAAGGATATTTAATGATTAAATTCATCGGTCCAGGGATTTGTCCATTTCAGCTAGCATTGGGCACGAGGCAGAAACAATCCATGGACGAGGAATCAGCTCATCGCAAGGTGAATACAAGCACTCACATACACTCGTGTCATTTTAGTGTAACCAAATCTGCATTTCTTTGGAAGGAAACCGGAGCACACTGAGGAAACCCATCAGGAAAACATACAAACTCCAGGCAGAGAATACCAGCGACGTGACTCCCGGCAAGACAGCAGCGCTAATGCTCCGCCACCGTATCACCCCCATGTATGTAATTATTAACAGTATTCATTATTCAAATGAAATTACCGATTTATCTGTAAAATGTAACATACATACTTTAATGCATTTCATCATGAAAGTGATATCAACTATAAATCTAAGGATTCTAAATGTGCAGAGAGTTGGAATATCATACATTTAATGTGCTCAGTGTGGCGATCTATTACTGGCGATCCGCTGCTGTCAGAATCGGAGGAAGCCCTAGAGAAAAAGACGGCACAGAAGACGGTATGTGAGACTTTTAAAATGTATGTTAATATGGGACTCTTGAATATAACATCACCACGAATACATCTGTATGTCGGCATTTTGCTTCACCACATCGAACCATTCATCAAATATCAAAATGCGCACACCAATCTCGAAGGATCCGCAAAGTGGCTTTCTGTCACATGTAGATACAGTAGTAAACAGAGACTCTGACATCACATTCCAACTTTTAGTACACTGCGCCCCCCGACTTTTTGCTGGTACTACAACTCGCGCACACGTCGCGTTCATTTCTGAGGACCTGCTCAGAGGATGCATCAAGTGAACGCTGGGAACGCGTGGCAGCCATGATGCGGGCATGTACGCATTCTGAGCGTGAAGTATAAACGAGCCCTTGGGGATAACATGTTACATTAACACAGAATCCCAGTTTGCATTGTGTCAGAGAGGATGTCTCAGTTTTTTCTCATTTCTGTTTTGGCCTCCCTGTTCATAATATTGTTCAATGTTGACTTGGGGTGGGTTGAGAGGAGCAACAAGCACCTCTGTAACTGTCCCCTCACTTGTGTACAGCTACTGTTATTAGGATCTTATTTTGAGTGGGGTAAAATTACATTTTTTAGCGAGTCTTTCAAAATTGCAACAGCCAGGCCACATTCAAATCAGCTAGGTCTTGAGCAGTAGTCGCTGTATTCCTAATCTGCCATTGTATCCAGCAGGGGACGCATGCTCACTGGGGATATGTTCGTTAGAGATTACAGCTTTTACTAAACCAAAAATGTACATTTATTTATTTCTCAAGAGGTGCTGAGATGAAGAAAGAAAAATTAACACTAAAGAAAGATTATACTTGGCTTCATTTTAATATCGACTATACATTCACAATAAATATTCGAAGGAGAGCTATTGGCGAAAGTGTGATGTAGTCAGTGCTGTCATCTCGAGAGAAAGTGTGGAATGCATATTGTCCAAAAGTAACAGGTAGAACTGATGTCTTCAATCCATTTTTAGGTGGGCTGTTATGTTCAGAGCAGTTGTCAGAGCTTTATGCTTTTTACAGGTTGCAAAATAAGATCATGCATTTGCTAAACATAGAATTTGTTCTCATGGAAAACTCTAAATAGCAGACAGTGGCCCCTAGCCATACAGTATATCGATCGTCACCAAACAGGGAGCACATCGGCACTTTTAAATGGTCTACCTGAGTCGTCTTGCACTTGTTTATTCCCATCTCCCCGTCAGGTTTTTAGATGTAATTATTTATGTCCTCAATTATCCATCTTTAATAAAAAAATGTGTTTGGAATAAACCTCACAGCGGCACACTTCAATCCTTTGGCTGCAGCCAGTTATGGCCAAGCTATTAGAAGAGTGTTTCTCATGGTCTGATGATCTCTCTTTCATTCTCACTTTCAATAGCATGTAGACAGCATCAGTTTGATAATGTCTGCTGGTTTGAGGGCTCTTAGTATACTCATCTGCTGGATCTCTGTGCAGCTTTTGACTCAGTCAGCCACAAAATTCTGCTCTAAAGATTGTATAAAGTAGGCATTACGGAGAAAACCTATTGAATGAATTCAATTTTGCCAATCAGAATAAAAGCGGAGGCCTTTGATTTTGCTGCCGTCATTCTGGGTGTCCCTCTGACTCTGTACTCTGCTCTTTACAATTACTGATACACATTCTACGCATTCATGGCTTAGAGTTTCATATATACATTGCTGAAATTCAGGTGTATTACATGATAGCACCGTGTCCATCACCAGTCTGAATGTTACCCTCATTTTAAACTATTAAAATAGAATTAAACAATGGCTGCAGGTGAACTTTCTGCATACTAATTGTTGTAAACTTACAATTTGGCGTTTTAGGAACATTTATCAACTGCAAGAGTGCTGTTCTTGACTTGGCTCTTTACTTCGAGCCCCACAGCCAAAATAATGTGAAGCGTTCTTTTTTTTTAGAAAGCAGGCAGAAATTGTTACCGTTTGATTTGTTTAGTCTAATATGGGTAGAGGGTAAGGCCAGGGTTAATCCATAAACATCAGATGCACTGATTGTCCCTTTGCTTGTAAATTCTGTTCTCACATTGCACCTGTAATTAAATATTCTACTGATAACTGTGTAAAACCAGAACTAATTACAAGGCCCTGCTTGTTATCTCTACACCGTCAAGTGGCCTCACTCCCCGCTTAGGTGTCTCATCTTTTATGTCACAGAAGATGGCTGAGTTGACAGGCTGAGTAGTTATATGCTAGCTTACAGAATTTAACTCAGAAGTAAAACCTAAAGTACTTCCACACAGACCAGAACACACAGGGTAGCCCACCTAGCACAGACCAGCCTGGTCTGCACAGATCAAAAAGCAGCAAACTAACAAAAAAAAAAATCCCAATAGTGGGAACTGGCCACAGTTTTTTACTACCAACATAGTTAAAAATAGCGAACAAGTCTTGCTTTAATAAACTGGTTATTCACAGGGACTCAGGTTCTTAAATGCTAAGTATACCCCTTGCTCCAGTTTGAGCACAAGGATATTGATTACTGAGAAACTGAGTTGGCATGCGTAGATTTGTCCACAGGTAAACCAGTTATTTGGCTTTGTAAATGCTTACCCAACTCATAGTTAAAGATTTTGCACTCTGTTAGCCTGTGCATGTCTTAGCTGCTGGAAGTATGCGAAGCTATGGGCAGAAAACAGTGGAAGAGTCCACAAGATACATTTCCTGAGATAATGTTTGAGTGATTCCAGATTGAAATCTGGCTCGATATTTCTAAAGTGGCTACATGATTGGTGATGAACCGAACATACAATGCTAAGCTCAGCAGCCCAGGAGCAGAAACACATTAAAAGTAATGTGCGTTATGTGGTCTGACTACTATTTAAAGTAACAAGTGTAAGAAAATAGGGTGGAGGCAGAAAAAGGTTTGGGGTTAGTGCAGAAGCAACCTTACTGGGGGGTTCTTCGGCTGGTCTGCAGAGGGACAATGGGAGAAAGCATTAGATGACAGTGCCAGCCTCTGGTTCGTCTAAGAAACAACATTATTTGAGCCATTACCTGTCTGCCATTTGAACATGTAATACACAAGTAACCTAAGATAAGACTTATTTTATTGAAGGAAAAATGCATGTGCTTTAACGTGTGGGTGAGCTGTGCCTTTACTGGAGTCAGTCGTACAGCCAAGCAGTAAAGAGTGTGCTGCATGCTATAAATAAAGTGTCAGTTTAGTTTGCTATCGATATGTTGAAATAGTGTGATCGGTTAACGCAGTGGTCAGTGTTTACACCGTGAATCGTCAGTGGTCAGGGTGGGATGTGACAAGGGGATGGATGTTGTTCATTTCACAGCACATGAACGTGTTTATGAAACACAAGAACATTATCACTTTTGGCTGTGTTTCTGGTCAGTCTCATGAAGGTTCATGCATGAGCTAAAGATTTAGTAACAAATGTGTGCCATTCCTTCATACAAAGGAAGTGGTCACACGAAAGTAAAGCACTTTTTGTAGCACATCAATAATATAAACATTTAGTTACTAGTTTTGTAAGTAATGAGTAATGTAACTAAGTTACTTTTAAAAGTCACATTCCCCACACTGCAGTGGAAACAGATGATCAATGCTTGTTGATGATTTTTAATCTGTTGTTCAGCACATTTTCATGACACTGGAATGTTTTCCAAAAGGAGACCTCTATAAGTGGATTCATGCATGTCAACAGAAGCTTTTAGGAAATCAGGTGTTTGTCTTAACTCTATTTTGTGTGTGCATGTAAACGTACGCAATCAAGCAGAAATGGATGTCTTTCTAGAATGCCTTTGCTTTCTCCATTGTTCAGCGGATGTTTGCAATTTGATGTTTGCTGTGCCTGCTTCATTGTAAACCAACTTGTACAATTGGCAGTTCTCAGTCCATATATTATTTGAACATGACTTGTGGGATCATGATGTAAAGATATCATACACACAGTGATTTATGTGGGATTCTGGGTCATGTATTGTCACTCTTTGTTTTTCAGGGGGTGGGGGGTTTGGAATATGCAAATATTGATTTATTTATTTAGTTTGTGGATTCATATTTGATTTTGGGATTGTTATTGACATCATAGGTTGCTGCATTTTGTTTTGACACAGGTGCCTCTATTTTGGATGACATTTGATTGATTATGACAACCAGAAGTTAAAACCTCTAACGTCGTCAAGTCAACAGTATAAAGGAGCAAGCAATCTACAAGTGGTGTTCAGCCGTTGTTCCGAGGTTGACTTTCATTCTGTGTTTGATTTTGGTAATCAGTACTTTCTGTCCTTCAGTGTCGACTTTTTGCTCCCCCTTTTTGACTCGTCCATCTCTTGCACCCTTTTTCTTAGTTAATTCCTGCCTAATTCCATTATAAGCAGATCTTTTGCAGGCATGCAAAACCAGTGCAGTTGTTCAAAATGTAAGCATTCACTGGCATTTCCCTTTCCAGTAAGTAAAAATAACTGCTGTTGTGTTTTCTAAATTAGCTGACATACTGCAAGTGACACTTAAACTCCATTATCTTGCAGGGTTTTAAAGAATTTTGTCCCACACTAATTTTGTTGGCTGTCAGGGTGTTTAAAAGTACAGTGCATCCGGAAAGTATTCACAGCGCATCACTTTTTCCACATTTTATGTTACAGCCTTATTCCAAAATGGATTAAATTCATTTTTTTCCCTCAGAATTCTACACACAACACCCCATATTGACAACGTGAAAAAAGTTTACTTGAGGTTTTTGCAAATTTATTAAAAATAAAAAATCTGGGAAATCACATGTACATAAGTATTCACAGCCTTTGCTCAATACTTTCTTGATGCACCTTTGGTAGCAATTACAGCCTCAAGTCTTTTTGAATATGATGCCACAAGCTTGGCACACCTATCCTTGGTCAGTTTCGCCCATTCCTCTTTGCAGCACCTCTCAAGCTCCATCAGGTTGGATGGGAAGAGTCGGTGCACAGCCATTTTAAGATCTCTCCAGAGATGTTCAATTGGATTCAAGTCTGAGCTCTGGCTGAGCCACTCAAGGACATTCACAGAGTTGTCCTGAAGCCACTCCTTTGATATCTTGGCTGTGTGCTTAGGGTCGTTGTCCTGCTGAAAGATGAACCGTCGCCCCAGTCTGAGGTCAAGAGTGCTCCGGAGCAGGTTTTCATCCAGGATGTCTCTGTACATTGCTGCAGCCATCTTTTCCTTTATCCTGACTAGTCTCCCAGTTCCTGCCGCTGAAAAACATCCCCACAGAATGATGCTGCCACCACCATGCTTCACTGTAGGGATGGTATTGGCCTGGTGATGAGCGGTGCCTGGTTTCCTCCAAACGTGATGCCTGGCATTCACACCAAAGAGCTCAATCTTTGTCTCATCAGACCAGAGAATTCTGTTTCTCATAGTCTGAGAGTCCTTCAGGTGCCTTTTGGCAAACTCCAGGCGGGCTGCCTTGTGCCTTTTACTAAGGAGTGGCTTCCGTCTGGCCACTCTACCATACAGGCCTGATTGGTGGATTGCTGCAGAGATGGTTGTCCTTCTGGAAGGTTCTCCTCTCTCCAAAGTGGACCTCTGACAGAGTGACCATCGGGTTCTTGGTCACCTCCCTGACTAAGGCCCTTCTCCCCCAAACGCTCAGTTTAGATGGCCGGCCAGCTCTAGGAAGAATCCTGGTGGTTTCGAACTTCTTCCACTTATGAATGATGGAGGCCACTGTGCTCATTGGGACCTTCAAAGCAGCTGAAATTGTTCTGAAACCTTCCCCAGATTTGTGCCTCGAGACAATCCTGTCTCGGAGGTCTACAGACAATTCCTTTGACTTCATGCTTGGTTTGTGCTCTGACATGAACTGTCAACTGTGGGACCTTATATAGACAGGTGTGTGCCTTTCCAAATCATGTCCAATCAACTGCATTTACCACAGGTGGACTCCAATTAAGCTGCAGAAACATCTCAAGGATGATCAGGAGAAACAGGATGCACCTGAGCTCAATTTTGAGCTTCATGGCAAAGACTGTGAATACTTTTGTACATGTGATTTCTCAATTTTTTTATTTTTAATAAATTTGCAAAAATCTCAAGTAAACTTTTTTCACGTTGTCATTATGGGGTGTTGTGTGTAGAATTCTGAGGAAAAAAATGAATTTAATCCATTCTGGAATAAGGTTGTAACATAACAAAATGTGGAAAAAGTGATGCGCTGTGAATACTTTCCGGATGTATGTGCATGTTATTCTCCTGTATATCAAACTGTCCACCTATGCACGTTACTGATCTTTTTTGAACATCATAAAATTGAATTGCAAAGTGTACACCATGAACAATATCCCAAGTGCTAAAATGAATGTTTTTTATACTTCCTCAGAAAGAAAACTTGAAGCTTCCATCATCATCATGTACGTTCGCTTATTAGCGGCACAACCAACCTATTTACATGACACACATTCACACAGAATGGGACAAACTAATGGGAGCCCATAAGAACACAGTAATGTCAGTGGCCACCTTGCCATTCAGAACAGCTTCAGTCCTTCATGGAATGCCTCTAATACCAGTCCTGAATTATGTGGAATGTGATTGAGCTTTGATAAAGGTGGAAATCAACCTTGCACTGCACTCCAGAACTTTCTATAAAGGTTTGATGATGTTTATCATGGGGGCAAGGACGGTGTTTGAGTTCATTCTGGTCTTCATGAAGTAGTCCCGTAAAACGGCTGTTGTCCAACCATACAGGACAATAATATGGCCTAATGCCCACCTCAAGATGGCTGTCAGTGCCATTCTGAACCCCTAACATGTTTAGCAGGCATTGTGGGTCAAAAGCACCTTTTAGGTTTCTCTTAATGTAAACCTGTCATGTTGAAGGAAACAACATTGAATGACTCCTCAGATTTTATTTCTTTTTTTTTCCATCTCAGGGCCCACTGTTTATGCTACTTTTAACAGTTTATTTGTCTTTGATATTAAGTACAGCTTGTTTCCAAATGGCAGTGCTACCACACTTTGTGAAACTCATGATGTACAGTTTTTCTTAAGGGTGCACCAGATAAGTGCTGATTCAGTTCTGCAGCATTAACCAGGTATTCTAGGATGTGTCCCTTGATCCCTGCCAGTGTGCTTCCACTTGTCATCAATGTTTCTTTTTACCAGTGCAGTCTGCCCATGTTTAGTGGTAACTATCACATACAGTTTGGGCATTGGCAATCTGTCCTCTTTAGGATACTATTAGTTGTTTTCAAGGCTCCCTTTTTCAAGTGCTAACTGTCAAACTTCCTTTTATGGCAAAGGCATACTGTGATTTGGCGATCAGCCTCAGAGGACTCCCCTCTGCAGCTCAGAATCAGAATCACTGTATTGCTAGCATGTGAAACACACCAGAATTGACTTTGCTTAGGTGCAAAGGATGGGATACAAGACATTACCAACTCAAGACAGCACAACTTCACACACCATAAACCTGACACTGTGCAAACCACTGTACAAGTACAACAATTTCTTGAACAAAACATTAAAAAACTATCATAGTTAATTAAAATAAATAGAAAAAACTATTCAAACTAATATAGATATCAAATAGTGCAAGTTGAGCAAGTATGAGTATTTATAAATAGACAAACAGCACAGTTACCAGTTATATGTCACAAAAAACACTTAAGAGTAACACTATGTAAGTTTATTTAGGATCTGAATAATTTGAGGAAAGTAGCTGCGGAGATGGCGTGTAGTTTGGGTCACAATAGACCTGCACCTCCTCTGTGATGACAATTTATTGAACAGATGGCTGCTGAGGTAGGTAGAGTCAGCTGCAATCTTTCCTGCTTTCTTTTTTTTTCGATCTGGTGATGAACAGAACTTTTAATGTTGGGACAAATCACCCCGCTGTAACCAAATCTTAGAAAGAGAGAAGGCAGAAGGAAACCAAACAGTGATGGAGGAGGTCACAATGCTCTCAATGATGGCTAAGTAAAATTTAACAATATACGCCTTGATATGCCAAGCTTCTTAAGCTGGAGAAGGAAGACCAATCTCTGCCTGGCCTTCTTGTTGATGAAGATGATGTGCTTGTCCAATTTTAATATATTAGTGAAAGCAGCTGCAGTCGTAATTGGGGTTTAAGTTAAACTTTCTTGTACTATTTACAGGATTTTGTCCAGCTTCAGGGTGTGCATGTGTGTCTGTAGCTTTTATAATTTATTTTTTTTACATTTTTCAAGCTTAACACTTCAATAGCATATTTTAAATATATTAAGTAATTTATCCTATTGAAGAAGACAATACACATTAGATAGATAGATAGATAGATAGATAGATAGATAGATAGATAGATAG
>JANRMT010062799.1:3510315-3517815 GCA_026402145.1 Polypterus bichir lapradei
TAGATAGATAGATAGATAGATAGATAGATAGATAGATAGATAGATAGATAGATAGATAGATAGATAGATAGATAGATAGATACTTTATTAATCCCTAGGGGAAATTCGCATAATCCAGCAGCAGTATACTGATACAAACAACAATATTAAATTAAAGAGTAATAAAAATGCATGTAAAAACAGACAATAACTTTGAATAATGTTAGCATATACTTCCCCGGGTTGAATTGAAGAGTCACATAGTGTGGGGGAGTCTGTCAGTTGAGTAAGACAGTGACAAAAGTCTGTCACTGAAGCTACTCCTCTGCCTGGAGATAACACTGTTAAGTGGATGCAGTGGATTCTTCATGATTGACAGGAGTTTGCTTAGTGCCCGTCGCTCTGCTACAGATGTTAAACTGTCCAGCTTTATTCCTAAAATAGAGCCTGCCTTCTTAACAAGTTTGTCCAGGCGTGAGACGTCCTTCATCTTTATGCTGCCTCCCCAGCACACAACCGCATAGAAGAGGGCACTCACCACAACCGTCTGGTAGAACATCTGCGGCATCTTATTGCAGATATTGAAGGACGCCAACCTTCTAAGAAAGTATAGTCGTATCAGGGCTTGCAAAATCGCTAGCCCGACGTCCCAGGGCTATTGTGTCTTCCAGTCGGGCTACCAAAATCTATCTCAGCCCTGCCCGTCAGGCTATCATAGGAAGGAAAAATATATGTCAATGCTTTTGTATTCTTTCGCAAATGTAGCTGGGTAATTATGTCATTTTTGGGCATCGATGAGCCACTGTCAATATATGAAATATTGAAATCGCGTTTGAATTCGCGCTTGTTTTTTACTTTCACTTTCACTTTGCGATCGCGCGAACTGTGTATAGAGAGCAGCAGTACTGATTGGTCAGTGACGGATTAATTGCGCACCAATTCCTCTGACATCGTTTTATCACTCATTAGCTTACTGTTCAAACGTGATAAGTGAAATCTCCCGCAGCAAGCTTAAACATGTGATAGAGGTTGATTGCGCAGAGAATTTAAAAAGATCGCTGACCGTTATGTGTGTGCGTGTGTAAAAATAGATGGATTTACGCAGGTATTTTAGTTCTGCTGAGCCAAATAAGACAGGTCAGGGTAAAGAAGGGGCAGCCAAAGAAAAGCCTACCACAAAGCGGAAAAGTTATGACAACTCAGACTATGAGGCAAAAAGAAAGCGCAGCTTTTTGGTTTCATGGACAAAAGAATTTCTGTGGCTGAAATATGACAAGCTAAATAACATAATGTTCTGCCGGGTGTGTCGTGAGTTTCCGTAGATTTCTGACTCGACGAGCGCCTTTGTTACTGGGACCAGTAATTTTAGGAAAGACCCCATCAGAACCCATGAGAAATCTCTGCATCACAAGAAATGCATTGGTGCTCAGTCTGCAGCATCTTTCCCAGAACAAACACCAGTTGCAAAAAACATACTAAAAATAAACCAAGCACAACAAGAAGTCCTGAAAAAGCTGTTTAGAACAGCGTACTATGTTGCAAAGAGTGAACTACCTACCATTGGCAAAATTTAGCAGTCCTTGCAAACTTCAAAAAGCAAATGGCCTAGATCTTGGTTCCACTTACCTCAATGACCATGCTTGCAGAGAGTTTATTGGAGCAATAGCACAAACTTCAAGAGACCAGATCGAAAAGGAAATTCAAGAAAGCAGGTTCTTATCGATTCTTGCAGATGGCAGTACAGACACTGGTATAATAGAACAGGAGTTGGTTCATGTCAGGTATGTGAGAGATAATGGTGACATATCCACATACATGATCAAATGTCAACCAGTAAAGAGTGCAAATGCTGCAGGTATTTTAGAGGCTATTGATGAAGCAGTGAACACCATGGGTATCAGAGAAGACGCATAGAAAAAGAAAGTAGTGTGTGCAAATTTTGATGGTGCTGCTGTGATGATGGGTGAGAAAACAGGAGTAGCTGGGAGACTGAAACAGAGGATACCCCACATCATAACAATCCACTGTGTGGCACACAAATTAGAGCTAGCTGTGCTGAATAGCGTGAAAGGCTGTGAGTACCTGGTGAAATTTGAAGATACACTGAAAACCATCTTTAAGATGTACTACTACTTCCCAAAGAAGCGAAGAGAACTGACAAAAATAAGTGAACTGCTAAATGAGAAACTGGCACATTTCAGTGGCCTGAAGAGCACATGGTGGCTTCCAAGCCAGCTGAGATGTCTGAAGGCTGTGGAAAAAAATTACACTCCCACTGTTGTTCATATGGAGAACATGGCAGGAGGAAGTGATGTCAAGTCCGAGGATGCAGCCAAGGCTAACGGGGTGGTGCAGGAGATGAAGACTGAGAAATCTGTTTGCTTCCTGCATTTCATGTTGGACTACAGTACCATCTTATCCAAGTGCTGTACTGATTTTCAGTATGATAACCTAAACATCACACAAACAAATCAGTTAGTTGAGAGCACCACATCACGCTTACTCAGCCTAAAAACAAAACCAGAATACCAGAAAACCTTGGACACAAAGTTCACAGCGAACGAGGATGGTAGCATTTGCTACTGTGGAACTCAGCTCCCAAAAAGTCAGCGACCTGCTAGAAGAGGTGAGGGCACAGACAAAGACACGTTTGGTGCAGAGATTCAGAAGATTATTGACAACACAGTCAAGTACATGGACAACAGATTTAAAAATCTGCGTGAAAAGCCTCTCTCTTGTTTCAAGGTTTTTGACCCTTACACTCTTCCCTACCCCAGAGAAGAGCTGGCAAATTATGGGGATGAAAAGGTGGATTATCTTGTCACACATTTTGCCAGTTTGCTAGATGAGGAAGAGAAAGAGAAAATTCCACAAGAATGGATGGATCTAAAAATGTGGCTTGCAGAACACCGGGGTAGCAAGGTAGATTGTACAGAGATCTCCTCTCTGAGAATCCAGAATACCTCTCTCATATCTTGTTGCTGGTGAAATTAATGCTGACACTTAGTCCATCAACAGCCATCTGTGAGAGAGGATTTTCTTGCATGAACCAAGTGAAGACAACATATCGTACCTCTCTATACCCTGAAACACTGAATGACTGCATGCAACTCTCCATTAATGGGGAAACAGTTGAATCTTTTTGCCCTGACAAGTCAATTCGTTTCTGGATGTTTTCTGGAAAAGGTTCAAGACACCTGGATCATAAAACACTGACAAGAACAAAGAGCAGTGAAATGGAGGCCGATGCACAGGAAGAAAAAGCTGGTGAAGGAGATGCTATGCCCTCAACGTCGAGTGGCATTTTCTCATCCATGACTTCAGTGGAAATTTCAGATTCAGAATCTGACACAGACTGATTCATGTTCTACACAGTTCTTACAAGTTCATAGAAATTTCTGTTCAATTAGAACCAAATATTTGAGTTGATGATTATAATTTTTATATAGTTGTTGTAATTTGTGTTTTAACAATTTTTTGATTGATGTTTTGTTTCCTTTACAATATTATACATTAAAAATAATCTCTTTTTTATTTGGGCTGCTTAAATTTATTTTGGGCTACCAAAAACTGAAGAGTGCCTGCCCGAAGGGCTACCAGGGATTTTGAAATTTTGCGAGCCCTGCGTATACAGTATGAGTGTTTCTTTGTTGAGTGACCATCATAGGATAGCATTTAACTGGAAATTCTTACTTTATACATAAATTACCTATCAATAAATAAATGTGCACAAGAGGTCATTGATAATAGACATGGTAGTGTAAGCACACAATAATAAAATACATAGCTAATATTTGACCACTGCATACTTTTCCTTTGAGACTTAAGCAGTCCTTGACTCTATAATTATAACATTTTCTACTGTTGTCAGATCACTTCTAGGAAAATGCTTCTTTTCATTACAACACAGTAAGAGAAATGATTATGTAAATGGGGTACTCAGCTTATGAAAACACAGACATTTATTGTTCCATTGGAAAAAAGTGTGTGCAAACAATGCTTCTTTGATTTTAAGGGTGTGCTTGCAATGGAAAGAAAAGCAAATTCACCACATTGTAGGAGCTTTTCGCTTTTCGCGACTTTCGCGGCTTCACTCCATCGCGGATTTTAAATGTAAGCATATCTAAATATATATCACGGATTTTTCGCTGTTTCGTGGATTTCTGCGGACAATGGGTCTTTTAATTTATGGTACATGCTTCCTCAGTTTGTTTGCCCAGTTGATTTCATACAAGGGATGCTATTGGTGGATGGCTTAGAAGCTACCCAATCAGAGCATGTATTACGTATTAAATAAAACTCCTCAATGATATATGATATGCTTCCCGTGCAGTGCTTGATTGTTTGCTTTTCTCTGTCTCTCTCACTCTCTCTGCGCCTGACGGATGGGGTGTGAGCAGAGGGGCTGTTTGCACAGAGGCTGTTTGCCTAGAGGATATGGACGCTCCTCTAAAAAATGCCGCTTTATCACAGTGCTTCGGCATACTTAAAAGCCCAAAAGCACGTATTGATTTTTTGATTGTTTGCTTTTCTCTTGCTCTCTCTCTCTGACATTCTCTGCTCCTGACACGCATTATTTGAAGAGGAAGATATGTTTGCATTCTTTTAATTGTGAGAAAGAACTGTCATCTCTGTCTTGTCATGGAGCACAGTTTAAACTTTTGACTAAATGGTGTTATTTCATGTCTAGAGGGCTCTAATAATGGTAACAGTGTGGGAGAGTTTATAAGGGCTTAAAATATGTAAAAATAACCATACAAACATATGGTTTCTACTTTGCGGATTTTCATCTATCGCGGGGGGTTCTGGAACGCAACCCCCGCGATCGAGGAGGGATTACTGTATATTGGAATGTTTTGAAATAAAAACAGAAGCTTAGGAAGGATAGTCATCTTGACAGTGTTAATTCTTCCAGCTAAAGTGAGATGAAGGGTTGACCATCTATGCAAGTCTTGCTTAATTTTTTCCATACAGACAGTGAAATTTTGTTGATAGAGAACTTTATGTCTACTTGTGATGTTTACCCCTAGGTATTTAAACTGAACTGCAAGGATAAAAGGGAAGGTGTCCAATCTAATATTATGTGCTTGAGAATTCATGGGAAAGAGCACAGTTTTAGTCAAATTAATTCTGAGACCAGAAATCTTTTGAAATTCTGTAAGTGCTGTTAGGACTGCAAGCACGGTATTTTGTGGATCTAATATATACAGTACCATATCATCTGCATATAGAGACATTTTCTGTTCAAGTCATTTTCTGATAATCCCTTTTATCTGATAAGCATTTCTACAGTGAACTGCCAGTGGCTCAATGGTGATTGCAAAAAGCAGTGGTGACAAGGGGCATCCTTGTCTAGTACCACATTCTAGTTTAAAGTAGTCTTAATTAACGTTTTTAGTACAAACTGAAGCTTCTGGATTGGTATACAGTAGTTTGATTGATGCACAAATGTTCGGACCAAAACCAAATTTCTTCAATATAGTGAAAAGGTAGTTCCATTCAACCATATCAAATGCTTTTTCTACATCCAACAATAATAATATCTCTGAGGTGTTTGACTTTGCGGGTGAATATATTATATTAAACAGGCGTCGAAGACTGGAAGCTTTTAATAAATCCTGTTTGATCTTGTGATATTACCGAAGGCAGCACTTTATCCATCCTTCTAGCTAGGACTTTGGAGAGTATCTTAACATCATTATTCTGAAGTGACATTTGTCTGTATGATACACATTGTAATAAGTCCTTATTTTGTTTTGAAAAGACTGAAAGACTTGGTGAAAAGTTTGAGGTAGAATTTTATTGTCTCTAACTTCTGTAAATGTTGCTAATAAGAGGGGAGCTAGCTGAGTGGAGAATGTCTTATAAAATTTAGCAGGGGAGCCATCGAGGCCTGTTGATTTCCCACTCTGAAGTGACTTTATAGCATCTAGTAATTCTGATAGTGTAGTGAATGTGCTTCTTAAACTGGCTTCCTCTTATGCCAACAGGACATAGAATACATTACATTCAAGATGTTACAGCTCTGTGAACAATTTAAATACTAAGATGTATACTTGATATAATTTTCATGATGATAGAAATTAAAACATGTATAAAGCATTGAGGCACATTGGTGCAGTGGTAGAGATGAACTGGCACCCCTTCCAGAGATTGTTCCTGCCTCCTGCAAGATGCTTGCTGCACCATGCGCTCTCTTCTATTGAATTGAATTGAATTCCTTTATTGTTATTGTATGGTACAATAAGATTAAATATGCAAATCCCCCATAAACTTATTTTCCTACAAAATGGTAAAATAAAAACAACAATACTAATAATATGATAAAAAAAGAGTGAAAATATACAACATGAAAGCATAAGTGGCTCAGGTTGTGCAATATTGCAACTTTAATGCAAGTTTACAGTAAGGTAATTTTACTTCTAAGTACAAACAGTTCTACCAGGAGCATGTTATGGACTGATTGACTCCATTTATAGCTCTTGGGATGAAACCGTTTTTGAACCACAAGGTCCATACAGGAAAGGCTCTGTTTGCCAAATAGGAGAAGTTCAAGTAGACTGTGCTCATGGCTGAGGCAGCATGTGCTAGAAGCTCTATCCAGATATTTCTCCCTGCTCTTGAAACAATCTGCCATAGAGCTTTCCAATCAGCTGCTGTACAGCTGTGATTCCACACTCAGATACAGTGGGTTAAGCGAGTGGTGCACTGAGAGTAACAACGCTAAAGTGGCTATGGTATTTGGAATAGTCTGGCCATTTTGTGCACCTTTATATGGTTACAAGTTGATTACAATCAGATGCCTTGAACTGAAAAATGGTATGCATTTAATTTCAGTGCATTTATTAAAGCTGCGTCAGGGATGTGAATCTAAAAAATAAAGGGATACCAGACAGGAACAGTAGAACTGCTTTGATGCCAGGTGCTGCCAGTTTGCAAGAACTTGCATTTGACCTGGCACGAAAATGTGTGTGGCTTTACACCAAGTTTAGTTTTTATACATCGCGATGTGAGCGTGGAAACAGGTGTGCGCAACCGTTTTGTGCATACACACCGTTTATACATGAGGCCCCTGGTCTGACTGATAGTATTTGGAGGCCTACTCACTCATTTTTGCCATTTTATGCTACAACTTTATTGCAGAGATTATTTAAAGGAATACTCCACTCAGAAATATTTTTCTCATCTGTTAATTACGCTATGAAGTTTGTAGTGATGCCTGAGAAAAAGTTTAGTGTCATGTTTTCATTGTGAACAGAGATAACAGTTTCTAAAATAATTGGGGTTCTATGGTGACCAACACTGAGCAAATAATATCAAAAGTGTCCAAAAAAAAATCTCATGTTACTCATGTCATACTATCCACACACATGTATTTTTCCACATGTATATTTTTGCTAAAATACTGTTAAGTAAAACTCTCCATGTAAGCAGAAATGGAACACACTCAGATGTGCTTGAGCATATGAATTGAATTTGTCTGGGAAATGAAGCAAAAAAAGGGTAAACAAAAGAGAAGTC
>JANRMT010062799.1:3520315-3526993 GCA_026402145.1 Polypterus bichir lapradei
TATATATATATATATACATTGTGGACTGGGACCCGGACACAGGCAGACGGACAACATAGTTCACCCAACACCCTTTTATTTATAATATTTACAGTTTTAAATCAGTGCACTTCCCAGTGCCTCCAGCACCGTTCCCCCAACTGTCCAGGCCTCACAGTCTCTGTGCCTTTCTCTTGACCGCCTCCCGTCCTCACTCCTCACAACCCTAACCCCACACTAATGACTGGAGGGAGGCGGCCCCTTAAATGGGAACCCGGATGGGCTCCAGCTGCTTCCCGGCAATCAGTCCTGGCCACACCCCAGTGTGGCGGAAGTGCCGGCTGCGCACCCGGAAGCCGTCTGGGTTTCCCCAGTCGTCTTCCCTCCAGCACTTCCTGGTGTGGCGAAAGTGCTGGGCTCCAGGGTTCCTCAGGCACCTGGACGCCGCCTGGCGGTGGCCACGGGCTCCTACAGGGTTGGGCTTCCAAGCCCTCTACCCGTGGCCCCCAATACAACCAGGGCGATCGCCCCCTTGCGGTCTGGAGGAGGCACGAGCCCTCCTCTGGTCCTCCTGGGCATCCCGGCCGGGCTCCAGCCCCGACCAGGTCCCACACGGGATATTCCGGCATCGGGGCGCTGCCTGGCGGTGGCCACGGGTCCCTACAAGGCTGGGCTTCCAAGCCCTTTACCCGAGGCCCCCTACATAACCAGGACGGACGCCCCCTCACGGTCTGGAGGAGGCACAAGTCCTCCTCTGGTCCTCCTCTGGACCACAGTGCCCCACCGCTAGCGAAGACACGCGGGTCTGAGCGACACTCCCCGGCAGTGCTCTCTGTACCGGCAGTGCTCTCGCCCCCCTCCGACAGCCCCCGACTTGCCTGCTTGAGTCCTCCGCCGCAGGTTCCATGCCCGTCCTCTTGCTGTCAGCGGGACCACTCTCACAGGCGGCTTGCCCAGCCGCCCAGGGGATTCCCTCTGCCTCCGCAGAGGACGGCCTCTCTCTGGACGCTCGCACCCAGCGAGACGCCCCTTCCTATCGGAGGAAGGTTCCTCCTTCTCCTCTTGGACGCCTTGACGGTCTGGGTCTGAGCATGGCAACAGCTGAAATCCAGCCCCGTCTGCGTCCCTGCAGAGCGACAGGAGACAGCTGCGGGCATGGAGCGCAGGGCGCTAGGACCCAGGGCACTCATCAGCCCTCGTCCTGCCAGCCCCTGCGTACTCGCTCTGCTTGCCTCGCAGGCAGTCTGCACAGCCGCGTCCGCTGTGGGGGGATTGCTTACTTGAAGCCAGTCCTCCTTAAAAAAGTCGCGGCCATGTTCGGCAGATCCCCCTTCCTGCTGTACGGGGACGGTGTCACCTACCTTCCCCGCAGTACCCTGCTGGCCACAGGCTCCAGCGTCGCGCCGATCCTCCGTCCCATACGGCGTTTCTTCCGACGCGACCACCTTCCCCTGCAGCTTCTCCAACTGGACAGCGAGAGCACTTAGCATCTGCAATAAAGGCGACTCGGCGGGCCGAAGGGACTCCTCCGGCTCACGCCGAGCCGCTGGTGGAAACAGAGAGACAGACGCCGGTGGGCTTACCTGTTCATCAGCACCACTCGTCGCCTGCCTCCTGTGGGCCACTCCCTCTGGCCCAATCGGGTCTCTTCTAGGCACGAGACTGGCGTTCCTTGGTCCCGCCTCTGTACCGTCATTGGCGGGCACGCAAGACACACCGGCCAATCCCGTGCCTGTCAGCGGGCGGGACATCCGGCCCGCGGCCATCTTGTCTCCCCTGCTCTGGGTGCGGTGACGTGCCTCCTCGCAGCCTCGCAGCTGCGGCGATTCTTTGAGCCGCAGCGGCTCCGATTTCGCAGCCTCCTCTGCTGCCACTGTCGCGCTGCCGACAGCCCGTGGCCCGGCGTGCTCCTGCCACGGACGCGGATCCGGATCGTCCCTCCCTGTAGAAAACAAGGTACGTGCGACCCCGAAGGGCTGATTACTGCAGGGCAGGGCACTCACCTCCCGGATCCCGTCATGCCGAGGCCCCTGCCTCGGTGTGGCCTTCTGCGTCGCAACGCCGGCCTGGCTGTCCGTCCCGACAGCGCGACCCTTGGAGCCCGCTGCGCTCCGGCAACGCCCATTCTTCCTCCGCACCTGGGGATGGCCATTCTGCGGTCCAGCGGCGGTCTCTGGGGTTAACTGCTCCCGCGGGGTTGTGCACGGGCCGCTCCCGCGGCCAGTGTGTGGGGTCCGCTGCTGCGCCGGGCCGTCCACAGACATATTTGTTGTAAAAGCAGGTCCCCGTCTTGTACCAGACAGACCATCCTGCCAACTATGCCACTGTGGACTGGGACCCGGACACAGGCAGACGGACAACATAGTTCACCCAACACACTTTTATTTACAATATTTACAGTTTTAAATCAGTGCACTTCCCAGTGCCTCCAGCACCGTTCCCCCAACTGTCCAGGCCTCACAGTCTCTGTGCCTTTCTCTTGACCGCGTCCCGTCCTCTCTCCAGCTCTGTCCTCTTCCACCCGACATCCACTAATGACTGGAGGGAGGCGGCCCCTTAAATGGGAACCCGGATGGGCTCCAGCTGCTTCCCGGCAATCAGTCCTGGCCACACCCCAGTGTGGCGGAAGTGCCGGCTGCACACCCGGAAGCCATCTGGGTTTCCCCAGTCGTCTTCCCCCCAGCACTTCCTGGTGTGGCGGAAGTGCTGGGCTCCAGGGTTCCTCAGGCACCTGGACGCCTCCTCTGGTCCTCCTGGGCGTCCTGGCCGGGCTCCAGCCCCGACCGGGTCCCACACGGGATATTCCGGCATCGGGGCGCCACCTGGCGGTTGCCACGGGTCCCTACAGGGCTGGGCTTCCAAGCCCTTTACCCGAGGCCCCCTACATAACCAGGACGGACGCCCCCTCACGGTCTGGAGGAGGCACAAGTCCTCCTTTGGTCCTCCTCTGGACCACAACATATATTTATATATAGCAAAATCCCCGAGTTTCGCAGCGGTGAAGTCCTGGTTTTAAATTTTTATTAAGAAGAAAAGTAAACCTTTTTAAACTGAGGGAAAATATACCAATAATTATTTGTTAAGCATCTCTTTGTATACCACGTTGTCAGTTTAGCTCTCCGCCTCCCACAGCCATCGAGCTGCTGTCTATTACAGTATATGGACGAAAATAGGTTCCAGTTATGACCATTACTTGTAGAATTTCAAAATGAAACCTGCCCAACTTTTGTAAGTAAGCTGTAAGGAATGAGCCTGCCAAATTTCAGCCTTCTACCTAAACGGGAAGTTGGAGAATTAGTGATGAGTGAGTCAGTGAGTCAGTGAGTCAGTCAGTCAGTGAGGGCTTTGCCTTTTATTAGTATAGATTATTGAGTAATATGAGTTTTTGTCATGGACTTTAGTTGTTGTTTGGTATTGTTCAGACTAGGTTACCATAGACCCTTATTATATCAAAAACTTTGTTATCTCTGTTCTGTATGAAAACATGTCCCTGAATCCCTGAAGCTTAAAAAAAAGTTCTAATGCTGGGCCACCTTAAATTCCCTCAGACCTCATCATCAATGCCTTTGTCTTGTGTCACAAGAATGGACAGAAGACATAAAAAGGTTTGGGGCAGCCACCTGTATATTATGACCTGGCTGCTAAAGCATTGGATTTTGTGGAGTTATGTGTGGTTCAAAGTCCAAAACAGAACTGATGACATGTGCCAAAGATGATGGCTTTAAAGGACTTGGGCAGGAAGTGATGTCATCACAGGCACCTGAACCAGAAGTGACATCATCATGGGGTGCTGGAAACCGGAGGTGACGTTGTCTGAGCAGGAAGTGATGTCATAATGGGCACTGGAACCTTGTGGAGTTTCCCGTGAATGGTCTGCTGAGGATTGAGAGAAAAAGTCAGTGCATCTCACAACTCTCTGTTCATACATGGAATTGTCACTATTCAAGCCCTTTAGCAGCCTCCCATGCGCACATATGTGACACTTGGAAATGTGTTAATCAGCAAAGGCAGCAAGCAGCCCACTATCCCATCCCCAACCAACGCAGCTGAAGTCGGACACAAAGTTTTCCCAGCTGATGTCTGTTTATCTGGATGTGAGGTGACTGGAGTTTAATAGGGTAAATAATACATAGGGTGGTCCAGATCTAATTATGCAATTTTCATTACGCTATAACTTATTAAGTTTATTACATAAAGAATTCACAAAAAAATCTTTTTGCTGTCGATAGATGCAGCACCTGCCCTGCATTCCAAAATGGCGGGGAGACAGTTGTCAGTCAAACAGCGGGTGCCATGTGTTTGCCTTTTCATAATTGCATAATTAGATCTGGACCACCCTGTATTGTTATTTGGAACACATGCATTTCATGTGTGTTCCGTGCCTACAACGATCTATGTAAATGTAGGATGATAGGAAATGCGAGGCAAGAAATGCTGAACACATAACTAGACCAGAAACTTTTTTCATGTTATAGTACTAATAACCAAATGTTGATGTAAATTGTATAATGTGTAAAGACTGAAATCCAAATATTAAGTAAATACTTTCAAAAAAGGTATAACAAAATAAGTGAGGTTTTATTCAAGAATATAACAAAAGAAAAAGAAATTGGGCTAGGGTACAAGGTAGACAAGTCTGCTTGGCTGGTGCAGAGATATGAGTGGTGGTCTCATAGTCAAAAGGTTGTGGGTTTGATCCGGGGTTCTGTGTGTATTTACAATGTTGAGTAATGAGCTGCTGTTATTATTATAGAACAAAAACATTGTGGGGTACGGCCCGGACACAGATAGGTAGACATGATGTTTCACCACACACACATTTATTTTCACTATTATGTACAATAGAGTGCACAAAACCCAGTGCCGTAGCACTAATCACCTCTTCAAGTCCAGGCCTTCTCACAATGCGTTTCTTGTCTCTGGTCCGCCTCCACTCCTCTCCTCCGAGCTCTGTCCTCTTCCACCCGACTCCAGCCATCGAATGAAGGGAGGCGGCCCTTTTTATAATCACCTGGATGTGCTCCAGGTGTTTCCCGGCAATCTTCCACCAACACGCCCCAGTGTTGCAGAAGTGCCGTCTGCATCCCCAGAATATGTGACGATGTGGGTTCTGGCTCCACACTCCCATTACTATTTGGGAGCCCTTCAACCCAAATACCGTCGGTAATGTTACCGGTGAGCTAGTCAGTGAAGGCAATAATTGAGCATCTGAGCAAGGGGATGGTTAAAAGTGAAACAGTACTTTTATTTAAAACAGTCAACAAAACAGGTGTTCAAATAAATAGTGCAGTAATTTAAAGTTCTTCATTAAATAAATAAATAATCTATAAAACGTGGTGTTTAAAATCAAATAGAAAAAACACAGTCCTTTAAAACGAGGTAAAATGTTTCTTTGGGAGCAATCTTTAAAACAAACAACAAGCCCGGTGCATCATTTAACTTGTGACTCCCCTGCTTTTCCCTGTCCAGGCTTCGCAACAGGGGAGCCACTCTCTTGCTGCAGCTGTCCTCTTCCCTTCACTCTCACACGAGACTGGAGACCTCCCGATCCCTGGCTTCGGTCTGGCACTCAACCCAGCCCGGAGACTTGGATTCCCACAACGGCCAGGTCGCCCACGTTGGGGATTCCAGCACCAAGTCTCCCGATTTCCGCTGCCTTTCCGCGGCCTCTCTGTGGCTCGTCGCTTTCCTCTAGTCACTCCCGCTACGTGATCGCTCAGCGGGAGCGACATCCAACTCAAACGCCTGGGTGTAGGCCCAACACGCCAGGCCCTCGCAGCTGCCCATGAGCGCTCGTTCACGGCTCTGTCTCTCTCTCTCACCGACCTGCTTCCTCTCCTGCTCCCGGTAACCTCCGTCCTCTTTCCTTTCGTTCTTTTCTGATCCTTCCCTAACCAACTCACGCTTCTTTCTTTATAACACGAGGGGCCATCACAGCTGTAGCATTAGCCACGGGGGAAATCATGGATGTGGGCAGTTCCTCACCTGTGCACTCGGTGAGAAATGCCCACACCCCCGAGCGTCCCGCGGCTTGCCACAACAACGCCCCCTTCACGAAGCTGCCTCGGGTGCGGTGATTATTTATTTAAAATGGCCTTTGCCCAGTGAGCTGTGGACCCACTATACCACATGCCGTCTGCATCCCCGGAAGCACTCCAGGTGTCCCTGCTCTTCTTCCCCCCAGCACTTCTGGGTGTGGCGGAAGTGCTGAGGTCCAGGGTCTCCAAGGCACTGGGGCACCCCCTGGCGGTGACCACCAGCCCCTACAGGGTTAAGCTTCAAAGCTCTGTACCCATGGTCCCCATAGCAACCAGGGTGGTCGCCCCCACGTGGTCTGAGGTGAGCGTACGCCCTCTTCCGGTCCTCCAAGGCATCCTGGCTGGGTCGTCGCCCCAGGCATCCGCCACAACATACATTTGGTTTGAGTCTGTAAGAGCTGTGTAAATTTATTGTACTTGTAAAAGTTAGCAATTTTTTTTATTTTTCAGTTTTATTCTCTCAGTCACGTTCATGCTCCCCCTGATCTGACAATGTTATTTTTCTAATAAAGGGTTCTACACTGGAGAAATAGAACAGAAGCCCTCCCCACAAGAAACGTCCAATCACACATAAAAAGAATGCAGCTGCATCAGATAGATAGATAGATAGATAGATAGATAGATAGATAGATAGATAGATAGATAGATAGATAGATAGATA